>MAVT02001628.1:0-11054 GCA_001702395.2 Diaporthe helianthi
TGGCCCTAGGCTACTATTTAACTTTCTTCCCCTCTTTTCCTCTACGGCGTTAAATGTGCCTTTAGCAGCATCTAGTAAAGCGACAACTTAACACTATTGGGTTCTCGTTTTTACTAGTATTTGCCCCATGAATTAAACATAGGTTTCTTTAGCTATTTTGCTTTAGTTCGATAAAGATAAAAATTTAAGAAAATAGCCTTTATTTATAGTTTATTCTCTTTACCTTTATCAAGCCTTGGTAATCATCTGGAGGCTAGTAATTAGTGCTCCGCTATTAGTAAAATTAGGCCTATGGATCCTCTTTATTAGCAAGGAATTATTTGTCCTAAAGAAAGCGCAAATTAGTTCTTTACTAGAAGACTCCCTTTTTGGTATACTCTCCATACTTTTTAACTATTTTAGTTATTAGCTAAAAGATATATATGCTATTAGGGATAACTCTCTTTAATATTTAAAGCTTTTAATAAAGCCTAAATCTCTAATAATACTTTAATAATCCTAATTAGAAAAGTGTAATACTTCTAATATATATCTAATGTTACTTTAGTAATAATTAAAGCTTAGTAAAATAGTAGTTTAGTGGTTGCTAGAAACTATTACTAACTTATAAAACTATTACAACTTAATTACTATTGTAGACGCTTAAAATCCTAAGTAACTAAGGGAAATATAAAATAAATAAGCTATTAGTAAAGCTAAAATAATTATTAAGTTTATATATTTATTTTAACAAAGTTATTATTACTATTAGATATAAATAGGAACTTTTAGTTTTCGCTCCCCCTAAAGGATTAAACCTTAAATAACCAAAAGAGAATTCTCTTTTGTATTCTATAAACGCTTTAAAAACCTTTTGTTAAAAATATTTACGCTACTTTAATTAAATACCTTTAAAAATAATAGCTAACTCTAGAAACCTTTTTGTAGCTATTCCTTCTAGGGCCCCATTTGCTAGAGATATTTCGAGATAGTTATCCTTTTTTGCTAAGGCGTCGAGCTTATTGAGTGCGCCTTCCTTTGTTTTAATTCCTCCCTATAAGGGTTAATATAATAATTCTCCTTTTTTTAATCTACTTGCTAATGTTAATAAGCAAGGTAGAGATTAGTTTTCCAAGCGCTTTAAATATAAGCGTAAAGGACCCGCTTAAGCTATTTTTTTTATTTCTAATAACCCGATTAGAAATATTTAAGGTTAACTTTTACTTTTGCTTATGCGTTTACCTTAGGTTGTATAGTTATAAGGAATATTTAATTAGGCTTAACATGCAGCTAGAATTGCTTTAGTTATTGTTTTTCTACTTTAGGCTACTTTTATTATAATAAATAATCTTAGCATAAAGAGGTTCAATGGGATTAATATATTTCAAGCTATTTTGAATATTAAAGACTTAGCTCGCTAGTTTTTATACTTAAAAGATAATCTTTTAACGCTACTTAAGTAAAATACTAGTTCCCGTAAGCTTGCCAAAGTAATTAACTAGGTTACTACTAGCCTTAGGACCTAGTAAACTTAGAAGTAGTAATTTATTGCTTTCTTTAAAATAGACAATAAATTAATGTAAGCGAATCCCAATAAA
The DNA here is from genome assembly GCA_001702395.2 of Diaporthe helianthi. NCBI lineage: Eukaryota > Fungi > Ascomycota > Sordariomycetes > Diaporthales > Diaporthaceae > Diaporthe > Diaporthe helianthi. The sequence goes on from MAVT02001628.1 coordinate 1,578, forward strand.
GTAATTAAAGGGCTATATAAGGATAATTTAAGTAATAACTTATATAAATAGAAGGCTAGAGTTGTTAAGTATAATTAAGTTTTTAGCGATTTTAAAAACCTAGCTACTACGCTAGTCTAGCCCTTTTATAAGTGCTTGCCCCCTTAGGTAAAAAAGTCTTTCCTTCTTAAAAGATATACTAGTTTTAATTTAAAGACTGTACTTTAGCCTAAGTTTAAATCCATTCTTCTAAACTTTTTTAACAAAAAGATCAAATATGCTAAATAGGATGTATTTAGTACTAGCTTTATCCCATAGGATTAACCTATTTACTTTTTTAATAATGTTAGTTTTATTTTCAATTATAAATAGTTTTCTTATAATTGCACTATTTTTAATTAAAAACTATATTTTGCTAAAACGATGTTTTAGGATAATCCTATTAACTATATTATTAAGGGTATTGCAGATATAAAAATTAACATTATTAAGTTTTTTTAGCTAAAAGGAAATGGTTTTGCTAAGATTTAAAGGTATGCGAAAGCTTGTTTGTATAACGCTTAGCGGGATAACTTAGGGCTTTTTAGCCTTAGAGTAGTTAGTTTTATCCAAGCTTTAGCTATTGTGTATAATAATAACTCTAGACCTTAATTAAACAATAACAATAAAGTTTATATAACTATTAATAGTGTTTAATACCGCAAGGATAAGTCTATTAAGGCTTGTTATAGCTATGCAAATCCTAATTATAACGCTTATTATTGCTCTAAGTTAGAGGCTTTTACTAATTACTAACTTGTTTACTATTTTAAGTAGAAAAAAACGTTGGTTATTATTAGCACACTTTAAGAAGCCGAAAAAGGGCTAGCAAAATACTTAGACCTAGATACAGTATGTAGGTATTGCAATTAGCCTAGTGCAAGAATAAATGCCTATGTCTAAAAGCACTTTAAATTCCTTTTTTAGAAGAATTATGTTAATCTTCCTTGTATTTAGAGGTATTGCCGCGTAGTTAAAAGTAACCCTTTCTTTAAAGGTAATACCTTGCTTAGCATTTTAAAAACTCTTTTTAACCCAAACTATTTTAAATTGGGTTATATTAGGAGTTTAGCTATAGCTTTTAATACTAGGATATAAACAATAATAATTAGTAATAAGTTAATATACCCACTTAACTTTTAAATTTTTACTATTGCTGCAAAAAAAAAAGAATAACTAGGAAAATATTTAATTAGGATAATGCTATATTTAAACCTATTTTAAACACTTTTGTACTAAATGCTTGTATTTGTTTTACTAATAAGGAATTAACTAGAGCTTCCTAAGATACTTAAGACCTTGGGGATAGTTAGAATTTTTATTTTTAGCATAGTTAAAAAAAGGGTACGCCAAATGGCCCAGGTTTTGCGAAATTAACTAACTCGCCTAGGCGTTTTTATACTAAAAAGCTTATTAAGCCTATTTTAGCCCTTAAAAAAGTAGCTGCGCAAGCTATTCTTTCTAAGATTGTTAAGCTTCGCGCTTTTAACTTATTAGCATTAGGTAGTACTAATTTTACGCTAATTAGATAGCTTTACGCCTTATAAGATAGTACTAGGATTATATTGGAAATCCCTTTTAAACTAGTGCAAAATATAGTACTTGGGTTTTATTAGCTATTAGTCTTAGTTATAAGCGCCCCAAATGCTACGTATAGCTAGTTTATTGTTAGCTACAAGGTTAATTTCGTTTTTGCTATAACTAGGGATGTAATTAATTAAGGTTACTATAGTTCCGCCTATTTAATAGTCCGTGTGGGTAATAACACTCGAGCGCCTATATTAGCCCTTTTCGATACTAAAGCCGAGATAAACCTTTTGCTTTTGTTTTATTGCAATAATAATAGTTTTTTTTATACCTAGTTAAAGTTAATAAACTCTATAGTTTACAATAAAGAGTCTTTGTTTTTGATTAAAGTAATAAAAAACTAGGTTTGTATTAGTTATAAGCGAATTCGTTAGGTTTTCTTTATAGTTAATAATATTATGCATAATATAGCTTACTATATTCTCTTAAGAATACCCTTTTTCTTAAATATAAACCTTACGTTTAAGAAATTTAATAGGTTTTTGTTTGCCTATGTTACTATAGGTAACTCAAGAGTAATATGTAGTTTTGGATAGAGAAATTAAAAGCCCTTTAGCGTTGCTTTAGTAGCTAGTGCAAAAGTCCCTAAGCGTTATATTCCTTACACTTTAGCTATTAAAGCTAAAACTAATTAGCTTAATTAAAATAAAGTGCGCATTAGAAATCTAGTTTAACCTTTTAAAGGTTAGCTAAGTTAGCTAAAGCTTAAAAAGAGTAATAAGGTAGTTAGCCTTTTAACTAGTAATAACCTTAAAAGGATTTTCGCTATATACGCTAAGGAAGTTTAAGCCCAAGTTAAAATAGTATATTAGGAGAAAGGAATATTTTAGCCTAATTATTATTATATATGCGAATCTTATAGGGTAAACTAAGTAGCTTATCTTCGAAAGTAGGTTAACAATATTCTATCCCTAGCTATAGTAGCTAAAGTAGTTAGGAAAACTCTAGCTTTAGCAATTAAAACGCTATATAAGTACGTAGGTATTAAAGTATACTTTATTAATAACTATTCCTTAGATAGCTTTATTCTTAATAGGATTATTAACTAGAAACCGTTACATAAAGAAAAGATTAGAGAAGCTATAGATACTAACAAGGGCAGTATATATAATGCCTGGATTTAGCTTAAGTTTTTTAACATTTTATAAAGGTTATATCTTACTCCTAATTGGCTTGCTACAATAATAAAGAAAAGTTGCAATAGCTTTTTAATTATTAAAAGAAATATGTTTATCTATATACTCTTTAACTAAAAGAAGACTCTAGCCTAGGAATTTGCCTATATCTCCTAAATTAATACAAGCATTGCTTCGCTACAGTTTATCAAAATAGTTCCGCACAAGGCCTATTAGAATAGCAATAATATATTGCCTAAAGCTCTTTGGAAGATTGCTATTAAGATGCTTTAAAAGCGCTAGGCTAGTAACCTTATTAAAGAGTCTTATGCCTTATATTATAATAAGTAGTTTCTCGTTAGTAAGAAAAATAAGGGCTATTAACTAATTAACAATATTAGCTAAGCTAATAGTATTATAATTAGAGATACGTTTATTCCTTTTGCTATAAATAAATTCTTTAAGAAGTTTGCAATATATATAGTTTTATTTTTTTTAAATTTCTTTTCTAACTATAATTAAATTAAGCTAAATAAAAAAAGTAGGGATATTATAACCTTTGCTATACTAATTGGATTATTCTAGTAGTATAAACTTCCTATAAGGGCTACAAATTCTATTGCCTAGTTTATACATTATATAGTTTAACTCTTTTATAACCTTATTTTACAAGTTTGCAAACTCTTTATAGACAATATTATAGTCAAAGGTTTAACTACAAACTATAGCGGGCAAAAGGCTTTTAATTTCCCTAAAGTTAAACGGTTTATCGCAAAGCATATTAAAAACCTTAATAATATACTTTATAATACTAAGCTAGCTAGAGGAGTAATTAGTGCTATAAAGTTTAACTAGTGTAAAAAGCAAGCTAATATTGTAAGCTATATATATAGCACTTTTGGTTAATTACTTATAAACAAGAAAATTATTAAGATTAAGGAATAAACAACGTATACTATTGTCTTTTAAGTTCGGTTTTTTATTGGCCTTACCAACTACTACTAAGCGTAGATCCCTAACTATAGCATTATTGCTAAGCCTTTATTTAACTTTCTTAAAAAAGAAGCTATCTTCGCCTAAAACAACACTTGTAAAAATACAATAAACTAAATTAAGGTAGTAATTACCTTAAAGCTATATTTAATTAACCTAAACTACGCTAAAGGAGATATTATTCTTATAGTTAATACTAGCCTACTTGGATAAAGTGCTTATCTAATGCAAGTAGTTAATAGCGTTTAGTACTTAATACGCTATAAAAGTAGTACCTAGACGGAAGCTAAAAAGCTCTATAATGCTACTAAACGAGAATGTTACATAGTGCTATATGCAATTAAACACCTTTAATTCTACATCTTTAAAGTATATTTCTTCCTAAAAACTAATTTGAATATTTTCATCTAGCAGCTTAAAGGCTTAGCAACAAACGTTCCAAAGGCTCTAATTACTTAATAGCTAGCTATTATTTGTACCTACAACTTTACAGTAGTTTATATTAAAGGCTTAAACAATCCAATTGCAAATACTCTATTTTAAAAGCCTACTAGCTTATCTAACAATAAAAACCGCTACTATAAGAGTAACATTAAAAACTAGTATAACTTAATACTTACTTAGCTCTCAACACCAAAGTTAAAAGCTAATTAAACGCCATTGCTTTAAAACAACTATTTCTAGTTAAAGCAATCCAAGCAAATTACTTATTTTCTTATCTATAGAGAGCTTCCACTAAATCTCAAGGGCAAATAGTTAAATACATTTAGAAGAATAGCTCTTTAGTTTGTTGTATATAAATAAATTCTCTAGCATTTATCTAAAAAAAAGCTACAACGCTAATATATTATTAACAATCCTAATTAAAAACAAAGGATTATTAGAAATACATATACCCCTTTTAAACACAAAGAGCATAAGGCAATATATAGGTGTATTAGGGCTATATACTACTAGAAGAGGATATATACTAATGTAAAAAAGGCTATTTCTATTTGCTTTAAGTATACTAAATGGAATACTTAGCATTACAACAATAGAGTTATTCTAACTATACCAAATAGCTCTTTTGCTAAAATCCACATTAATATCTAGTACCTCCCCTCTAATTGGGGTTATACGTACCTTATAAAGGCCCGTTATAACTTAACCGGCTAGCCAAAAGCAATAGCTTTGCGTGTAGCTAACGCTAAAAGCATTAAAAGGTTCTTCGTTAACAACATTCTACTTAAATAGGGCCTATCTTTTAAGATTATTGTTAATAAAGAAAAAGAAAACATAGGCAAATTTGCGGAATATCTACGCTAAATTAACATTTGCTAAGTCCTTCTATTAGCCTACAACCCTTATACTAATAATATTATAGAGCAAAGCTACTTTAACCTAGTTACTGCTATAATAAAGATAATAAATAAGTATAATATTAAAAGCTAGTATAGTATATTGCTATATATACTCTTTGCTAATTAAATATCTTTAAAGCATTTTTATAAGAAAAGCCCTTTTTATCTTCTCTATAGGTATAAGCCAATTATCTTTATTAAAACCAATATTCCTACTTAAAAAATACAAGTATAAAACCCAAATATATCTACAAAAGATGCATTAATTTGCTAGCTTCGATTACTACTAAATTTTAAGGAAGATATTTTAAAAGCATAAAATGCTATAGCGGAATATAAAAAAAAAGGCTACATTAAGGGATATATATAAAGAGGTTACAAAACTATAGCCGCTAGTAAAAGACAACCTTGTATTAATTATTAACAAATAACGAAAAACTAATTACTTATCTTTTTGCAAATTAACCTACTAATAGTTTTAACCTTTTAGTATTAAGTCTATAGAACCCAACAATGTATATAAGCTTTGCATGCTAAACAATGTTTTAATTAATAGTATATTCTCTTTGCGCAAGCTTAAGAAATTTATTAAGCATAATAGAATCTAAAAGCCTAAAGTTCTATCTCTTTGGGTACTTTAATCTCTATTAGTTAGGGCTTTAAATTCTAGGGAGGGAGATTCTAGTTAAGCCTTCCTAAACCCCATAGCACCTATGCCTTTTGCAAACATTCCAAACTATAATAACAATCCTAATTAGTTCCAAGACTAGTTAGATATAACCTTGCTATTAAAAGTAATGCTACAACAATCGTCCTTAACATCTATCTCCTTGTTTTTTTTAGCATTCTCTAACTCTTCTCTAGGGTATTATCTACCGGTTACAAGGTTATTCAATAAACTATCTATAGGTTTTACGCAACTAAATTAGTATATTAATATTCCTCCAACTACTTGTAACAATACCTAGAAAACTAAATATAAAATATTCCTTGGTTTTTAATTACTTTTCTTTAATTTCGTTTTTGCATTCTTTATAGCGCTATTTTTATTTTTAACGTTTAAAACGTTAAAAGCTAATATATTATCTTATTCTATTTGCATTAATATACTAATATATAAAACATTTATTTATAAATTTTATTTTTTACGCTTATTTTAATTTTTTAGCAAAAAGCATATATTTAATTAAAAGGTATATAATTAAAAAGTATTATTTTATTTGCTATAAAAAGAGTTATTAAAAATTCATCGTAGGCATTTAGCCCTTTGCACCAATGTTAACATTTATTAAATATTTCTATAGTTATAACCTTCTCTTTCTTACTCCTACTTTTAATATTTCTTAAGCTTTGGGCGCCTAGGTTGAACCTTAATCTTTTTAATCTCCCTAATAAAAGCTTTGCAATACTTATTATAGTTGTATTAGAAGATAATTTAAGTAGTACTACTAATTTAAAGTTTAAATAGTAGCATATTCCAAAAATTGGTTTAACGGCTTACAATAGCATTATTAATAATAGCAAAATCAATAAGCTTGTTAAAGTAGTATTTTTAGCTCTTAATTGCATATACGCAATTTGCATAGGCGTTCCTTTTAAATCCTTAGATTAACTTGCATTTAAAAAAGAGGATTATAACGAGTATACCCTAGGAAGAGTATTATTCTATTTTAAATATACAATAATCGCATAGGGTTTTATTCTAATACCCCAAAGTAGCAATTAAAAGGCTTATAGTATAACGTTTATCCTTATTATTGCAAATTATAGATATATACTTTCTATAGGGTAGTTTTACTATTTTTTTTACAAAAATATTATTAACATTTTCCATTATAAGCTTATAGATATTTCGCTAAATAAACTTAAAATCTTTGTTTTTAAAAAGCTTGCTAAAAAACGCTGTAATTTTTTTGGGGCTTTTCTAATTATTTAAAAGCTAGGCGATATATTAGTTAGCACTTTTTCTCTTAAGGCGGTAAATGCTTATGCCCTTAATAAAAGTATAGTAAAAAGGATTCTCTTAAACTTACTTAGCTATAAAGAATTTTTTTTATTTAAAGTATATAGTAGAACTACTATTATAAAAAGCAATAAAGCTTTTATAATTAAAAATAGGCTTAAAAGTTGTAAGGGTAAATAACTCTTGCTTTTTGCTTTTCTTTTAATTATTCTCCTTACTTTTCAGCCTAACGGGTTTTCTATCTTTAAAGATAAAATCTAGGAATACTTACTTTACTCGCGCCTTTTCGCTTAGGGATTAAATACTAATAAGTAGAATAAATTCATTGTTTATAAGATTATTCGCAAAATTATTAACATTTATCTTGTTGCTTGCTATTTTAATTAAGAAAAATAGGTATAAATAAGGGAGTTTAAATGTTTTATTAAAAAAAAAGGAGAAGGTTAACAACTACTAGTAATGGAATTTAAAAACCTAAAAAAAGTAGAATAAAAACCAATAGAATTAGTAGTTAAAAGTATTTAGTAACTTAGTTAAGGTTCAATTAGGCAACTACTATTTAATTAAACAAGCAAAAAACGCTAGTAAATTACTTAGTACTATAACTTTCCTTGCTAGATAATCCTCTTTTTAGCAACTATTTAAAAGGGCTTTATCTACTACCTTTAGCTAAGATTTAAATCTTTTTCTCTTTTTCTTATAACGTAGTAGCTATTTTTTTTACTTAATTCCATTTTAATTAAACCTTTTCTTTTTAAGTTAGTTAGTAGTAAACCTTTAAAAAGTAAGTTGCATAAGGTTGCTGCTAAGTACTGCGCTAACTAAATACATCCTTACCTTTTTTACCTTCTTTTAACTATCTATATAGTAACCCCTAGGGATATAAAACTCTTTTTTTACTCTCCCCTTTTGTTATCTATATTTCTACTACCCTAATTAGCATACTCCCCAAGATAAGCAAGCGTTAATAGTGCGAAAAGGGCAAATCTAAAAAGTTTTTATTAAACGTCTTAATGTAAAACCTTAAGGAGATTATTTAAGGCGCTTTTAAATTCCCTCTATTGGAATATCCGCTTAACTTAAATACTCCTTTACCTAGTATTAAAAAGGGATTTAGTTTTAACCCAAAAGAAGCAAAAGTTAAGCTAAGTTCCCTGCCTTTTTATACTAACTTTGGTAATTATTATTCTAGAGTTCGCTTTCCAAACCTAGTAAATATTAAAAACTAGAATACATTTAAACGCAGTAAAAGTATAGCTTTTAGCTAAAATCCCTTTAAAACTCAAGTTTTTATAAATAGGCTTTGCATTTCTAAATCCTAGGGAAACTTTAAAATAAAATAACTACTATTCTATAATGCTAATTAGATACCTTTTGAGAAAATAGAGTACATTTTAAAAATATACTTTTTTGGGATTAATTTGTACCCTAAGCTTTGTTAACCTTCTAGATTTACTTGTTTTTTTAAAAAGTACTAGGGGTATTTCTTGCTCTTGCTTTATAATGCTAAGGAACTTTTTGCTACTAAGCAGCAACTTCGCAATAATTATATTATTTTGCTCTTATAATAGTAGCTATTAAATTTTGTTAATCTTGTTTTCCTTCTCGACTAGCTTGCTAAGTATAATAAATACTCAACTTTAAACCTTAAGTAGCAAAAGCTTAAAAGAACTTATTAGTTTATTATTCTATTTTTCTACTATTCTAATTACTAGGTAGTTGCTATTTATAATTATAAATTTAAAAAGATTTTGATTGCAAACACTTATCTAAATCTGGAAAGCTGCAAATCCAATTTTAAAGCTATAAAGGATGTTATACTTTTGTACCTAAAGAATAGGCTTTTCAAAAAAAAAACTAATAAGCTACTACTATTAGCTATATAACTTAATTTAACTGCTTAACTTTTGTTTACAAACTATAAATAGTATGTAGCTAACTTTGTTGCTTTCTTCTTCCGGGAAAATAAAGGAAGATTTAACTAGATAATTAAAGATTAGATAACCTCCAACCTTGCATAAAGCACTTTACTTAGGTGTCTTTTAAAAAAATTTATTCTTTGCATATAAATGTTTACAATTTAATTAAAAATAAATGGAACTAGTAAATAGGTTCAATAGCTTATAAACTAATTTGTTGTTACTTTAGATAAGATAAAGAACTTAAAAAAAACTAAGGGCTGGCTTGTTTTCTAGCAGGAACTTATGCAAAAGAAGATATAGAACGTTCCACCGAAAAAGCTATTACCTAATAAAGAGCTTACGGAATTCATAATTAAAAACATCTTCTAGCAATTTAGCAAAATTAACTTAAAGCGCCCTATTAATTACTAAATGTTCTAATATTAAACCCTAGAGTTTAATATTATTAAGGAATTTAGCAAACTCTCTATAGTTAATATTATTAAAAAAGTAAAAGCAAAAAGCGCTACCTTATATGCTAATTAGGTTATAATTTC
>MAVT02001629.1:0-11053 GCA_001702395.2 Diaporthe helianthi
ATTTTCTGTCCATTGCCCCTCTCCCCTTCCGATTTGTTTTGGGCTTGTTGTGGGCCGAACTAAAGCTTCAATGTCCCCGGCTCTTTCCACGTGCGGGTTGATGTACACGTGTAGTTTTAAGGTGGGGATGGAGGGACCGTGGGCAGCGAGAAAAAGAGTACGTCGATCGAGATGGCAGACGGCGCTGTGACTGTTTAGCTGAGCAAGGACTGGCGGATGTTAAGTGAGGGCTGATTTTTTTTGATTTCATCATCCCGCCCTTTTCTTCCTTTTTCCGATTTTCTTTGAAGAATTATATGCATTGCATGGCAAACCCTGCGGAAGACCATCGGGGGTCAAACGATCGGACGGGGACGTACTATTTTGTTCTTGAGTCAGGCTTTCTTGCGAAGATATTGCAGTGTAGTATCCGGCAATCTAGGGCCCTGCGGATCGGATCCCCTTAGCAGTCGGGACAAACACCAGGTATCATCATCATCATCCTTCAAGAATGCGCATCTAAGTGCTGGTGAACGAGCACGCACACGTAGCCTTCGTATCCATCAGAAGGAATAGAGGAACACAGCATGTTGATGGCCTCCTTAAGGACTTTGGGTGACCAGACCCATCGCCAGTTCACCGCAAGCTGCCACGTTGCCATAGTTCCAAGGTTCCAAGAGAGTTGTTAGGATTTTTGAGCAAATAGGCACCAACTTCGATCGGGTAAGGTCCCCCGGTTTAGGGCCACCACTAAAAGGCCCTGTGCGCCGGGTGATGACTGGTAGCCAAGAACCAAACTCCTCATCTACATGTGATTTAACTTTGAGAAGGATCGGTTGGGACTGTGTGTCCATTGACTTACGGGCACGGGGTATTTTCCAAACCCCGAAACGGACTTTAGGTTGCTCGGTGTACCCAGCCAACTATTCTCCATATAAACAGTACCTACGTAGACCTGTCTCTCGTTTAGTCAATAGGAATCAAGTCAAGTCGCATCGATTTAAGCATGCGCAGTCTAATAGTAGTGCGCCAGTGCCCTGATCAAAGTGACTGCCAACCGTAGAGAAAGCACAGGACCAGGGTTCCCAGCCATCGACGTCCAATAGATAAGGATGCCAATGTTCACAGGCAGCCCATGAAAAGCTGCCCCTTCTACAGAGGCCAGAGTACTTCGGTATTGTGCCTTCCTTAGTCAGCTAGATTTACAGTACTTAAGGAGCCACCTCCTCAGTGGTCCCCGTACCTAGATTCACCTCCTTAGACAGCTAGAAAGCCCCCTTTGGAAACACATAAAATTAATTTTATGTGTTTGAAGTACTTGCTGTGATTAAGAGAAAAAAAAAATCAAATAAACTAACACAAATCAATCAATGAGTTGTCATTCTATTCCCCACGGCAATTGCACAACTTTCCTATAGGAGGTGTTTGTGGGTCTGCACATGTGGGTGCTTAGCCTGAGCCCTGGACAAGCAGGCCAAGAACATTGCAGCACTTAGCAGGAGGAGGAGGAGGAGGAAGAAGAAAAGAACAAAATGTCTGAGGATTACATATGCTGCATGTATGGGTGAAGTGTGGGAAGGCTCTCCATCTACAAATACATCAGCTTAATAACACACATAAGTGCTGCCAAAAGACAAATTCACAGTCAGTCTGTTTATTGTAAATGTGGAGGAATCTATGATGCTAAGTCAACATGTAAGAGAAACCTGTGGTGACAGGGTGACGACCACCCTTGAGGCTGGAAAAGAGGACTTGTTGCAATTTTACCTACAGAGCCTTGAACTAGTTGGCCACTTTTATTTTACTCCATGATCCCCTTTCTGATTATGGTGACATTGAATTGCCCAAAGGTTCCTGTGCTGTCCGCAAATCCTCTTGTACACTGCCACTGAGTCTGCTGCCCAACCCACAAATTGTGTCCTTCCTCTCTACATGTTTTTCTCCATAGCGAAATCCATAATCTGCCTCCAGCCCAATTCCAGCACCAATATAATGAACGCCAGAAGAAGGTTACGGCACTTGTTCAAACTTGGTCTTCCTCAGCGCCCAAAGCTGCAGTGCTGTGTAGACTTGCGGCATCTGTAGTCTACAAGCCCCAACCAGGGATGGAGCTCCAGGTCGCAGCCGCAAATTTTCCCTTGGATTTGCCTGCGCCGTTCTCACGTACGGAGGACTCACAGCCACTGCCATCGTTCTTGGTCCCATTCTGGGTTTCGTTCTGGCTCGTGTTCTGGTTTCCGTGCTGGCTTCCGTGCTGGCTTCCGATCGGAGTTTCGCGCGGCTTGAAGTCCTCTGCCTCTCCCCGAAGACCGGTCTTATGGCTGGCAGTCGCCTGTGGTTGACCTCCAGGGGAAGCCCCCTCCTTGGGAAGGTTGACTGCAGGAACTTTACATATTAGCTTAGGGGGTGAGGAATATTCGAGTTACGGAAAAAGACAATACCAGTCGGAGTCTCTTTGGCCGGTTGAGAAGTATCTGCCTTTGCCTTCTCGCCCAGAATTTCATAGGCCGTCTTGGCGACACTCTCGAGGAGGTCCTTAGGCTTGGCACCCTGCTTCAGCGCGGTGGCGAGGGCACACTTCAACACGTCGTTGGGGCTCGCAAAGTTGGCCATGGCAAACTCGATGGCTGCCTTGAGCCCCTGCTCGTCATCAATCAGGTCGACGAGGATCTCGTCCAGGACGTCGCCGCGGGTTCGTCCGCCCACGCCCTTTGCGATGCTGACGGTGCGTTGCATAACGTCGCTGCTGGTCAGGTGTTCTTTGCGGATAGCGGCCTCGAGGACCTGCTGCACCACGTCGATCGAAGTGGACTTCGTCTCCATGGCGGCGTCGAGGGGGCCGGCCAGGTCGGAGAGGAGGTCGAGGCGGCTCTTCATGCCCGTCACCTCGTCAGTGTGCTCGTTGAGCTCGGCGGACTTGAGCGACAGGGCCAGCTTCTGTTCTTCGAGCTGCTTGGTGAGCTTGTCGAGCTCCTCGACGGTTTTGATCTGGTCCTTTAGCTGGTTCTCTTTTGAGGCGAACTGCTCTCTAAGCTTCGCGAAGTGAGACATGGCGTGGAAACGGTGATTCTGTGAATTGGGAGAGGAGATGAAACCAGGGCTGAGGTTGGAAGATCACTTGATGGTTGGTTTGGGGTTGGTGGGAAATCGACAGCTCTGTGGGTTTGCTTTTCTGTACAGTGTGGGTAGGCAACAGAGAGAAGGAGGCAGGTGTGGCAGCTGCTATTCACCATCAACATGTACCCATGTACCTGTGTGCCTGTGTACCCGATGAAGCAGGTACCTCGCAGCTTGCACCTGAGACTCTGAGAACAACTAGCAGACCTGTGTTTTGGCCCTGCTTGTGGCCATCTTGCTCAGGTGAGTCTCTTTTCGTGGCTGCGCCGTAACTCAAGTACCTAGGTTCCTACCCAGGTGCCTATTGTGAAGCTACGAAGGACAAAGCCAATCTTTATCCACTGCAAAACAATAAACCTTCAGACTTAGGTAAAGAATAGAGAACATCCATCATTTTTACATGCATCCCTGCATGCATTTTGCAGTCCTTTTATCTGTGCTCCCTTCATTCCGATCAAGGTCAAGTGACATTGATTGCCCAGCTGACTGCCGACGGCCCCCTTCCGAGATAAACACAGGAAAAGGAGCCCATCACCATTCCATCCTCCCACGGTTCAACTACCACTTTCAATGTCCCTTGCCGTCTTCTGAATCAGTCTTGACCCTCTTGCTGGGTCTTACCCCATCGCTTTCGTTATCCTCCTCGTCCACTGCACCACGCTTGGCGAAGTTCGGTAAGAACACGACGCTCCTTCCGTCGCTGTCGAAGTTGAAAACAGACGTTCGGTAAGGCCAAAATAGCTCGGGCGACTCAGGAAAAGGTCTGGCTCTGTCTCCACGAGATGGCGTCCCCGGGATGCCGTCGCCAAGGGAATGCAATGGAAGGTTGTTGATGGAGCGAACTGATACCGGACTGGTGGTGTCTACATGACCCGGGGAGTCAAAACTTGGTTGATGCTGGATCCGATCGAGATCCTCCGTCTGAGGGGGTGTGGACGGTCGAGATCTCTGGTCCGGCACTATGGAAGATCCTGTCAGTACGTAAAACTGAGAGCAAAATGCTAGGAACTTGTTGGGAGGGAACCAGGGAAGATGCCGCAAGCCAGAAGGCCTTGCGGTGGCCATAACGAAGGGCAAGAGAGGTAGGCACGCCATCAGATTTGAACATACCATCAGCAGCCCGAGATGCACGAGCACCATACCTGACCTCCTCTGAGAAGGTTTCCATCACATCCATGAGGCCCTCGTACGTCATGCCCATCCCCATAGCGTAGCCAAGCACCGACAGCACGCTGCTCCTGATCATGGACCGATCAGGCATCAAGGCTGCCGCACATGCAGTGAACATCTCCTTGATCATGACAGGCACTTGGATATCAAGTCTCGACGCAACTCCCGCGGCGTGCCTCAAGATCTCTCGGGCGGAAAGGGGCCCGGCGCTCCTCGCCGCCTCGAGGGAAGCGACCACGATGCCCTCCACGGTCAGCTCGCTGCCGCCGACAGTATCGAGTGCCGCCTTGATGACATCCTCGGGTTTCAAACCACTGGTCTCGACAGCAGCCTGGATGATAAACTTGACAAGACCCTTAGGACCCATGTCATCCCTCATACTGGCCAGGGCGAGCCTGACAGCCTCCTCAGTAGCCAAATTGCCATTGGCGTTCCCCTCGAAGGGATTGCTGCCCTCGACAGCCAGCTCGATCAAGTCAGCGGGCGCAACGCTGGTGTTAGGGTCTTGGTTGCTGTTGTTGCTGTTGCTGTTGTTGTTGCCTGATAGGGCATCCTCGATGGCGCCACGGATATCGCTGCGGTTGCGCTCGAGTCTGCGGAGTGACTCGTGCATATCTTGGAGCTCGGCTACCCAGACTGCCGTCTCGGCCGCGCGGGAACGCAAGGCTGCCTCGCGATCGTGGATTCTCCGGGAGAGCTCTTGTGTGGGTGACATCTTGTTGGCCTGACAGGGTGTGCAGCAGGGACAGGGGCAAGGGGAAGCAGTCAGTGTGTGCGGGTGGAAAAAATTTGCTTTGTATGAGACTTTGTCGCTTTATGTGATGTTGTGGTTGATGCAGTAATGAAAGACTGCCCGGTTGACTGGCCAGCAGGTGGAGATTGAGCCGCCTTCGGTGCCTCGGCGCGACTTCATCTGGTAGGCATATTAAATCAATGCTTGCAAGTCACTCGAGGCTGAGAGGCTAGCCCAAGAGTGGGTTGTTTCACTTATGCTTGGGCTTCTTCGTGTTCGTCACACAGCCAGCTCATCTTTGTTTGGGGAGAACAATACTGGGGGCAGAGTCTTCGCCATAGCGAGCAGATCATTCTCCTGCCACTTCACCAAAGCAATGGATGACTTGGGCAGTGTTGCTCATTGCACTTGAGCAAGGTGTGCTGCGCCGAATGAGGTTCTTCTCCAGGGAATTCTTGCCAAGCATACCCTCCACCACAATATCATACAAAACAGACACCGGGAAACAAAACCTTAGGTAATAGAAGTTGCCAGAATTTGCTAAATACCAGAGGCAACGCGTCACGGGCAAAAGAAGAATGGCTGTGTGGAGGGACCTTGCACATTGCGGCCTTTGCCCAAGCCTCAGCCTTTGATTCGGCCCTGGCCAGTTGAGGTCTGAGGCGTGAGCTCCTCATGAAAGTTGCCCTTGGCATTTGTTTCCTTCCATCTCAAGCTGACCAACCTCATTTAGAACAACTGCTCTGGGCAGCTTTCAGCCACGGTCTTTCCCACATGAAACCTCAAGGCCACCTAATAAACTCTCGTCTCACCAACCTTCGGCCAACCCCGGCCGTCTCTCGCGCCACTGTCCACCTGTTTGAGGCTGCTAATGTGGGTGGTAGATTGGGCAGACAGGAGGAACGTCGCGCCTTGAATCGTTGGAAAGACCGGGCTTTGGCTGGCGGTGTTGGGCATCGAAGGAACTAGCCCACATGGGACCATCCAATTTCAGAGGTTGATACAAAATAAAACTGTGCCTCGAACTCGACCTGTACAGCTCTTTCGCGCGCCTCTGGAAAACCTGCACCATCTTTCGCTGCTGCTACGTCTGTGGCATAACTTCAGGCCAGCATCTTCGCCCGCTTTTCAAGCTCCCCTTTCCTCTCTGCTGTCAACTTCAACTTCCTTCCCAGCTTTCTCTTCGACCTCACACTTGTGGACAGCTCACTAGATGAAGGCCGTCATTCTGGCGCGTTGAAGAGGCACACCGTCCACAGAGCTGCGCTTACGGTGGCCGATTTGCTTGTTGAATTTCCAAATCAAACCAGCTCGTTGCTGTCAGCCTGCGATTCGTTTGCTTCGCCCAGCTCCTCCTAGGGGCCCCTTCGGTTCCAACTTTGGCTGACGGAAGACCTGGCGCTTCTGACTTTTCACCACTCTAGCCACCTGTGAGCACCCACCTCCCTTTCACTATTCCCTTCCCATCTCACAATTTCAATTGTTCTTCTTTGGATTCACTTGGTCAAATATTGCAATCACTCAGCGGCACGAGTTCCTGATCACCTTTCCGATCTCGCCGTTTGATTCTTTCCCGCTGGTCACTTGTCCTTCCACCTACTTCAGTAGGTAAGTTCACTTCAAAGTTTGGCACTATGTTTTCGTCATTTACCTGATCGGCTCTCCTGCTTCCCTTAGGCTTCTAGACGATTCTGAATCCGACTTTCTGAAAGCCAGCTCGGAGATCTCACAGCTCCTTAGGCTCGAAGACACTTCTTCAAGATGGTATGTGTGCAATGCATGAAGACATGTGAATGGCCTCATTTGCTGACACCTGAGCAGGCATACTTCAACGATGATTCGGACTGGGACGCCCGTGACTGGGACTCTGATTATTCAGTGGATGAAATCCCAGCAGTCCGCCCGAATGCCCCCAAGTACCTCTTCACTAGCCCACGCGAGTTTGCGAACAGACACGGCAGAGGCACCGAGGCCGAGTTCCAGCTCGAGAAGGCCTTGATCAAGAGCTTCAACAGGAAGCTGCGGGTATTCTATGCCTGGCCCATCATAATCCTCGGCAAGGATGGAGCTCAGAGCAATTGGCTCTTTTTTGTCCAACTCGGAGCCGATGATTCCATGTTACCAAAGGAGGGCGACACCTGCCTGTTGAAGATACCCAGCGGTAACATTACATACGAAGAAACCAAAGACGGCGAGGGTGGCAAGCGATTCCACCGGAATACCAAATTCCTTCATAAACAAGCCCTGCGAGTGGACAACCCATGTTCTTTGTGGGGTATCAAGGATGAGTTTTGGGCACGGGCAATGGCATTTGAAGTGACCCTCCCAAACCCAACCAGGAACAGTCCAGTCAAGCCCATCATTGACGCAGAAACTGCCGAGAAAGGATTCAACACCATACCTCGACCAAAGGGCTTTGAGCGTCAGGTCACCTTCGAGCTCAGACTGTCCTCATCCACACATTTGGCGGAGCTCGGTGCCTTGGAGGAATTCAAGGAGGCCACGAAGAGACTTTCCACCCAATTGTCATCAGAGATGAAATATCGAAGACTTCCATTCAAGTACCTGATGAACTTCACGCCTCAGAACTATATTTCCCTCTTTGACGCATTCCCTCACCTGATGAATCCACTTCGGCGCCCTCAAACTGTCCCCAAGGAGCTGGTCAAGATGTTTGAGGGAATGGACGCCCATCAGAAAGCAGCATACGCTGGACTTGACCGCATCCCGAACAGAATCTGTTTCGTCCCCGGTGGATCAGGTGCGGGGTGAGAGGCGACACATCAATCACCCTTTGATTTTGTTGTTGCTGATTATCAAATAGCAAAACCCACTGGAACATCTGTCTCGTAGCCGCGCTCCAGAGCCAGCACAAGACGGACACCGCCGAGGAGCCGGATGCCCCCGTGTTGTCGCGCAACCAGGTCCTGTACCTCGTCGACATCAACCGGAGCGCAACGGACGTCGCCAACAAGCTCGTGGAGACATACAAAAAGCTGGGGCTCCAGCGCTACGTCATCCGCATGTACTGCTGGAGCGATGAGATGGGTTCCGTCACCGTCAACATGCTCGAGACACAGAAGCAGGAGCTTTATCACCGGATCGCATGCAAGCGTCAAAAAGAGAACCCGGAAAACAACGAAGGCGGACAATTGGGAGAGGGGCCGCTGGCCAAGTATGACAAGAACAAGGATCAGAGTGACAAGGTACGGATTCGGAGAATGGCCTTGTCAACCTTGAAGGTTGGAAATATCCGCTCCAAGTCTCATTACAAGGGCGAGAAGGAAAGCCGCAGGGCTCCGACGCTGGAAGAGGCAGTGATGGCGTACTTTGAGGAGCACAAGGACACCAGATATGCCGAGCTCCATGACCTGTGCCATATCTACAATGAGGATCTGCAAGCTCTCAGATGCCAACTCGTTGACAAAGTCTACCATGACTTTCTCAACCTTGTCGATGTCATTGTCACGACACCCGTCACAGCCAGCAAGTTCGCGGCCTCGCTCAGCTCATCGTTGATCCCAAGCTTGTGATCTTTGACGAGGCCCCACACGCCCGCGAGCTGACTATCATGATCCCCATCGCCAAATTCTGCCCCGAGGCTTGGGTTTTCACAGGTGACCACCGCCAGACAAAGCCGTACGTCGGGTCCCACGGGCTAAAGCGCACCGTCAACAAACACGTGTTGCAGCTGAGAACCTCAACAATGGAACGGGCATTCAAGGCCAATCCGAACATGCTATCGCTGCTCACTAACCACCGTGCCTGTGGGGGTCTCCAGGAGCCCGCCTCGGCGCTCTTCTACAGTGGCAAGATGGTGCCAGCCGTCAAACCAGGGACTCCCGGTGCCATCCCACCGAGCACCGAACACCTCCGCAAGACTTACATTATGCCGTTAAAGGCAAGTCAGAAGAAGCAAGTGTCACGAATGCTCGTGGTCCTGGAAGGGTTCCCATTCGACCGGGAAGAGAGCAGGATCCAGGGCAGCCTGTGCAACGAGAATCACCAGGACTGGGTGAAGGAACTGGTCGAAAAGCTTGTCAGGGATCCCAAGTTCCTGCAGACCAACGGGAAAGACCGCGGGACCATCCTGATCATGTCGCCTTACAAGCGGGCCGTCATCGAGTACGGCAAGATGATCAGTGTAATCAAGGGACAGAGGCCCTCGGGATTGGACGGCTGCATCGTGGAAGCTCGAACAGTGGACACGGCTCAGGGGTTCGAGGCTGATGTTGTTATTCTGGACTTTGTCAGCGACTGGTAAGCCTGGCCCTTTTTCCTTATTCTAATTCAACTTCGAACTCGTGAACCTGCCAAATAGGGTACTGACGGAAACCAGGGTCACGAAGCACCTGCAGGACCCAAACCGGCTCTGCGTGGCGATCACACGGGCACGCCAGGCAGAGTTTATAATCATGCATCCGGAAATGGTGAACAAGTTGGGAAACTTGAGGCAGTTTGAGGATAGTCCGTTGGCTGACTTGCTGGCGGAATGCATTGCCAATGGCCAGTTCGCCCGGGTGCCAGGGAATTAATTCTAACCCACGTAGATAAGCCAAGGGCTCTCAAGAGTTCTACGAGCCACCGAGGTCGCCCAGCTAGAGTGCACTCATCATTGAAGCAGCTGGAATGGTGGCAAGGACTCATTCATCAATAATGTGCCGGTGCGACGGCCTTGGATAAGGGCAGGCCAAGTTGCAGCACCTTGGGAGGCCGGTATGCCGAGATTGCCTCATGACGTGGTCGTCGGGTTTTTTTTTCCCTTTTTTTTTTCTTCCTCTTTTTCCAGCAATCGTTAAAGGCTGTCTGTAAGAATTTTGTATTTTAGTTCGCATTGTTCGTCTTTGTCATTTCCTGGTGCTTGGTGCTGACTGTCGTGCGGTTCATGTTTGCGGCATTTATGTTGTATCCCAAATTTGCACTGTACATGGGAGGCGAATTAGCGATTGCTGCGTGACGTATGTACACAACCTATTAAAATGGTTCCCAGGCGTGACAAGCTGTTCGAAACTGTATATCGCTCATTCTCTGATCACTCAATCGCCTCAGAAATATTACGCATGATGGCAAGGCTGACAGAGAAGTCTACCACCCACTGAGCCGCGCGCACTGCCCGTCATCGGCTGAGATGAGATACCTAGGTACCTAGGTAGATGCTTAAGATTAAAAATGTATATCTGTACAGGACGGGCTCTAAATTTGCTCCATCAACGTTTTCAGCTAACTTTGGCATGGAAGTCGGCCGCAGCAGAGACAGGATAGGGTATTTTCATGCCTACCCGGGGGTCTGACCTTTGGTTAACCTGTTTCGCTGGCCGCTTAGGGGGCGCCGAAATCGTGCGATAACCGAAATCTCGAGATATTTAGACGTTTTTCATTAAGTATAAAACGCTAATGAAACTAGAATCTATTAATAATTACAGCTAAATAGCCCTTAATACTATATATATATAATACTATACTTATAATAAGGTCTAGTTAAATTTAAAATAAAGATAGCTTAAAGTTAATAAGAACTATTTATTTACTTATTTTTAACTTTATAATAAAGTAGAGTAAGTATAAGTCTAGTAGGGAAGCTTATAATATAAAAAGTATAAAACTACTTAGAATACTATACTTACATTAAATATAACTATAATAATACCTCTAAAATACTTAAAATAGCTAGTTTCTTTACTAGAATAAATTATATATTTATAAATTATTATTTAGTAATAGAACCAGAGTAAGACTAATTAAAAATAAGTATTAATATAATATTCTTTTAGTTATCATTTATGGTAAAATAAACAACATCTAAATATAGCGAGATTTTAACCGTTGCACGATTTTAGTAGCACTTAAGCGGTAACCCGCAGAGTTATAAATATATAGATATATAAATATATAGGCTACTTAAGGCGACGATTCTAGTTAACACCACTATCGGGAGCGATGCTCCCTAGCCTTGTCTGTGCGGTATAAGGCTACGGCCACGTACTCGTAGAGACGGGCTTTTTAACACTATATCTTTTGCAAACGCTGGGTCTCTAAGCGTTTACTACTATATAA
>MAVT02001630.1:0-11053 GCA_001702395.2 Diaporthe helianthi
ATTATGTATATAATAGTACCTCTATAGTCCTCTCTCTTCGTCTAGTCAATAGAGATGAAGTCAAGTCCCATCGATCTAAGCATACGCAGCCTACACGTAGTCTACGCCAGTGCCCTGATCAAAGTGACTGCCAAACGTAGAGAAGGCACAGCCCCCGAGTATATGCTTATCAGCGGGGGTGGCATCTTTAGGCTACGCAGCATGCGATCTTCTGGTCGTGGATTGAAACTCTTATGACCCTGATAATTTTCATTGGACACGTTTCTCTCATGGGACGCCACAAAGGGGCAAGAAAATCACCAGCCTCCAAGCCTTTTGTGTGCTGTAGCACCCCAACCGCATATCGTGCAACAGCTCTTACTCATCACACGGAAATGGAAAGCTATGCCTGTATTGACTACATATGCAGGTGACTGGAAAGTATACTTAAATACATACTTACTCAGTGATTTGACCATTGGCACGTTCTCCCCTGGGAATTCCTTTTCTTTTGTTAAAAAAACCCTTTCTTCACTTCTCCCCATTTTATTCCCACAAATAATAGGAACTCTGACCTTCCGAACACTAATTCACATATACTTGTTATGGCGCATTTCAACAAATCCGGACGTGCAGAGCCACAGCCATCACGAATGGTTTGGCCCGCCGAGCGAAACCCGCCTCCCCGCCTCAATGCAACTCCACAGATGGACCCAAACCGCTTCAAGTACGGAAAACACGCTCTAGGCGAGAGAGATTTTGAGGAGAGACTCAGAGTCCTGTGCGACACCCATCTCTTCCCGAAGAAGTTTCTAGATTCAAATGATGATGAGCCAGAATCGTACGACATTGAGCTAGCCATCCTGCAGAGGATGGTTATTCATGACCTTCAGGACCAGATCGTCGTTTTAACGCATAAGATACACAACTCAACAAAAGCCGATAGAGGGATGGTGGAAAATGCCGAGATACTGCTAAAACGGTACAGTAAGTAAAGAAACCTGCGCCCTTGACGAAGACATTTGGAGCACCGTGTAGTTGACTGATGTGGTAATTGCTGATTTTAGCCGAGGCCATCCGGAACTACGACTTCATGAATGAACAGAATAGCCTAGCAAAGTCCATGGACAATTTAGACCCATTCCTGATCACGACCAAAACCAGGGCCGGTTTTCTACTGCTGCGAGACCACGACATGATACCGGTGCCCACAGACCCACCCAGCTGGCTAAGGCGAGTCGAGAAGAACATACACAAGAACCATGAATGGAACAAGACCCGCTGCATCCTTCCAGGGGGGTCGCGCTCGCAAAAGCAGCAGTTAATGGAGAGAAAGGGACTGGTGGCGAGACTGACGATGGGCATTGCGGGAGGTACAGCAATGATTGTCCCCATGGTAGTCATGGTGCTGCACAAAGATCTCTTGACAACCTTGCTTGTTACCAGTTTCTCGACTCTTACTTTTGCTGGGACTCTGGCAATGACAGGGGAGGGGCTTACGGGAGAGACGGTGCTTGCTGCTGTTGCTGCGTACGCTGCTGTCCTCGTTGTGTTTGTCGGGGCCAGCTCGACATAGCTTTCTCAGTCAAGTCACAATATGGCTTGAGATTTTGGACTGATGAATTTGATCGTGGCATCAGGGACCGTCACGTGAGCAATGTGGTGCGTGGATCTAATAGTCTATTCTCTATTGAAGTGGGAGGCGTATCATCCGAGTACGAAAAGAAGAAGAAAAACATGTACTAAAATGTTCATTCCTGCCCGAAGCGACTCTCACGCGGCAGACGCACAAGGCGTCCTCCTGCCTATCCTCGTTGGCTGATCCCCGGCACGAGCAATTGGCTTCCCACCCAGGTCTCAGACCATAATCTTGTCCTTGTCCTCGGCATGCATCCTCTTCCACATCTCCACCTCTCCTCCGCCCCTAATTACACCAACCCGCATCGTACTCAAGAGGTTGTGCGCCGCATTGGAGTGGAGATAGACCCCGCCGTTAAAGATGGCCGTGGCGTCCTTCCCAATAGCCGAAGAAATAAGCGCCTTGCCGCCGGGGTGCTCTTTCACGAAATCCGTGACATCGTGAACCACACCAGCAATCGTGACGAGGGCCCTCTTCTCCTCGCCGCCCTCCCCCTTGGACCGAGCGACAAACTCATCCCACTCGATAATAGGCAGCTGGTCAAGAGGGACGCCCCAGTCCAGCCTGGACCTCTTCCGGTCGAGCTTCTTCTGTAGCTGCTGGACCCTCCCCTTCTCGATCTCGTTGGCCCGGAACTGCTTCAGGTCGTAGGCCAGCCCGACCTTCTTCCACAGCCAGATCATCCACTTTGTGGGGTCGTACTGGTACCACTCGATAGCGTTGCGGTAGTCCGAGGGGAACTCGTGGTGGAAGTTGTGGTAGCCCTCGCCCAGCGTCACTAGTGCTGTGATCCAGTTGTCGCGCGGGGAGTTGCGGTCGTCAAAGGGCTGGTCGCCCAGCCAGTGGGCGAGGGAGTTAATGCAGAATGTCGCCTGTTGGACGAATGTGGCGCGGAGGACACCTGCGTAGATGAACCCACCGACTGGGGGTAATGTTAGGAAGCTCGAGAGGCTGAAGATATGTTACCGTCCGGGGAATACACTTACACCAGTCACCCCAGCCGAGGCCACAGACCAGGGTGGGAAAGATCAAGGCCATAAAGATGACACATTTCTATGATTTCTCGTCAGCAAGGGTCGAAATATTAGACTGGCAGCCTGCCTCCGTACGACCAATATCATCTGCTTCCAGGAAGTATCATGCGTACCAGGTAGTTGACATGCTGCCAAACAACGATGGGGTCCTCGTTTAGGTCCGTGATATCCGAGCGGCCAATACGCTTCGGGTTCTGCTTCATGACGATCCAGCCGATATGCGCGTACAGGAAACCCTTCCGGACAGAGTATGGATCCTTCACCGTGTCTGTGTACCGGTGATGCGCGCGGTGACCCTTGGACCACCATCTGATTGAGCCCTCTGCTGCTCCGACGCCGACTGCAGCCAGGTAAAGCTTCAGAGGTAATGTGGCCTTGTATGAGGTGTGGGCCCAGAGACGGTGATAGCCTGTCATGGTCATCAAGTCAGTTCCTGCTCAAGTCGCATACAGACAAAAACAACGAAACCTAGGGTAGGGTTATGCATACCAGCGGTGATACCCAGACCGGTGTTGAAGTAGTAGATGATGCTGAAGAGGAGCGTCCAGCGGTTCAGTGGGTGGTAGTATGCTGCCGCGAACCCAATTATTGGCACGCCGAATATGAAGAAGGTATTCAGCCATTTGACATGGCGATACCAATTTGACCAGGTGATTGGTGTCTCGGTGATGTGAGGTTTCTTGAGGACATAATGCCTTGACCTCAGTGGTTGGTAGTCTCTTGTCCCGTCGTTGAGGGTGTCACGCTGCACCGCGCCTTTTGTGCTGGACTCTTGGATCTGTGATGCCGCAGTCCGGCGAGCTGTTGACGAATTCATCGTTGAGGCCACCTTGAATCTTATTTGATTTGATTTTTTTGCAAGGCAAAACAGCAGTCAGTAGAAACCAGTTTTAAAGTTTTAATACATGTACAGCGAAAATTTGAACGGACAAGCTGGCTGATATTAGCCTCCTTTTGCACGGACTAAGTATTTGGCAAGAGTTGATGTTGTCTACTACTAGTAAAGTTATATATTTCCCACCACTGCGGCTAACTATCTGCTGAGGTCAACAATACCAACTTTAGAAGTCCCATCTTCTGACAGCCGTAGGTTGGGACTGGGACAACATGGTAGGCCTAGTCTACTATAATGGTATTGTTGGGAGAAGCGTGATAATTATTTTGTTGGGACCTTTACCTAGGCAGTTTTAACCTGCCTGCCTGAACCGACATTTGCGGGTGGATCATACGATCTGCCGCCCAAATGTGCCAAAAATCAGATGTTTCAGCAGATTCGGGCTGCATTGGCCACTTTCAAATTGGCACTGCGATCGAATCATTTACCTCATTCCGTCTTCACCTCGAAATTGATCAAATCCTGCCCGTGGTAGGCGTAGTACCAGCTTCGTCCCGGCACTGCCATCTGCACCCAACCACCTTCAAGTATTGAAAGATCAAATCAACATTTCCAAATAAAAAATTGAAAACGAAAATGAAAAATAAAATCTAGATGACATTGTCTCAGACTTTACGAGTAAAAGTACGAAAATGTATAGCCATTCCCTCTCGAATGATAGGTAGCTAGTCCGGTTTGTAGCCTCGGACATCTGGAAGGAGCAACGTGACAGCGTGACTAAGCGCACAGTGCCAAGTCCGCGGTAGACGATTATAACACTGTTAGACCCACTACGGAGTAGAGCCTCTCACTACACATCTTCGACCGACTGGCGCCAACGCAGCCCAGCTGATCAACGACGCAACACGGCAATGGCCTCCTTCCCAAATGTCTACACACACCGAAAGGTGGCAGAAGCAGCATCAAAACGATGTGAGATCTGCTTCAAGCCCAGCACGAGCGTGCTGGTGACGCCCGACAAGCAGGTTCGTCTCATCATCAGCTCACAGTGAAATGGCAGCCAGCCTCTCATTCATCAATCTTCCCCCTGGACTGTCGAGTTGAGAACCCCCTTACGTGGAATTCCAGGTGCAATATATTGCTTCTTTTGATTACGGGCCGTCATATGTGCAGGAACACATGCCTAACACAGCCTCGCGATAGGATTTCTTCTTTGTCTGCCCGAGCCACCTCAAGGAGCGTGGCTTCTGCACGCCCATAGTTGATCAGGCCGCCATCGAAGCCAAGAAAAAGAAGGACATGGAAGCGGAGGTTGAGCGAGTAAAGAAGGAGTATGAGGAGCGTCAGCGCAAGAAGAAGGAAGAGAGTGAGAAGTCCAAAGATAAGGACAAGGACAAGGACAAAGATAAAGATAAAGAAGGAGACGACAAGAAAACTGATGACAAGAAGCCCGACGAGTCAAAGGCTGGTACTGACAAGGTATTTGGATTCGGCCTGTGGAACAGTTCGTGACGCTGACGTCGTCCTCAAAGAAGGCTGAGGAGGAGCCAGCAGCCGAGGAAGAGCCTCGCGTCTTTGCCTTGCACAGGTCTGCTCAGTTTCCTTCCGATAGCGGCTATCCACGCTTACAGTACTCGCTGTCTGACAACCTTACAGGACCTTCCACCAGAACCGAGTATATCAGAAACGGCAGGCCGAGATGGCCAAACGGAACCGAGAACGGATCCAGAGCCCCAACTTCTTCCCATCTGTGCCCAAGGGAAATCCTTGACGGTGCTCTAGAAGTAGATTATACCATGACCCTCTGCGTGGAGTCATCTGTGAGCAGATGGGGAGTGGTATTGAGTGGACTAAGCAAACATGCACTGTGTCATGGATCGGCCTGACCTTGAAAAAGTTGTTGGGGTCGTGTCAGCATCGCAAAATATGCCTCGGCAGAGCAACGGTCAGAGTCGTGAGTGGCGTCGAGGTGCCGGGCTGTGGGGACACTTGAGCTGCATCAAGCCGATGGTAGAGGAATTGGGAACTTTAGAACCTTTGGTAATTGAGGTATTGACAAGACAGCCCCGAGTTAATGTCACGGTACTCCTACTTCGCGTCGTCATTGTACTGCCCGAGGTCACGCAACACATCTGCCGGGTCTCACCTGCTTTCATATCAGAGTACCAACCCTGACCCAGTCCGCCCTACGCCCCGTTGTCCCAAAATCTTACCTATATACTACACGAACGAACGCAAACCCCCCTTGTTCGTGACCCTGACCTGGGATCTTTGGGAAATTGGGGCCCTGGCCAACCGGATCCGGCAGCAGGCTGTACAAGTCATGTCTGATGTTGCGCGGCCTCTTCGCATCGCCGAATATCACCAGAAACCCCCCTCCTGGGAGGCTGACACATTCCATTTCATTTCCCTTCTCTTTCCCCCGCTCTCACTGCAGCAGCGCTGGCCTCGATGACAACGCGGCTTTGTGCTGTGCTTTGTACTGCTGAACCACGTCGAATCAATGGCAGGCGCAGCTCTCTCTCTCCCCTTCTATCTCTAGATTCCTCGAAAGCGGGACCACGTCGAGCGCGCGCGCGCGCCCGCCGCGATTGGCCGCTATCTGTCCATCAAGATCTTGCCGCATGTTGGCTGGGAGCTGATGCCAGATACGCATTGCCCCTTCGGGGCCAAGTGCTTACCTCTGAGTTGCCTGTGCCACCCATGGTTCCCCGGGGCCGGCTTCGTCACACACACACACACACATACACACACACAAACGCACAGCACGCGTACCAAATGTGGGAAGGGGGAACGATGTTGTCTCGACGATGACCCCGCTTTCTCCGGAGGGCGCAGCGTTGAAAATTAGTTCTGGTTTCGTGATAGGGAGATACGTCAAGCTTGTGGGGGGGGGGCACCCTCGCCCTGGTTTGTTGCCCAGGTGTAGGATGTACATCCTGTGATTGATTATAGCTCCAGTTCCCTTGCTTGCCTTGTTGTATCCAGTCATCAAGATGAGCTGACACAACTGTCTCAGTCTGCCAGGTGACATGGCCTGGGTGAATTGTAAAGATTGAATCAGTCTATCATAGCAACAAGCCAAGGCAACCCAACTTGTGGAGTAGTCAAGATGACGTGTTGAAAGGTATAGGAAACCCCAGAGAACTAGCGCCTTTTACAAGAACCAAGTACCTAAGTATCCACATTTTCACGTCTACAGGTTGCTCAAGAAAACTTTCGGTCACAAAAGCTGTAAGTGAGTCCATCACACTGCATGGGCTCCGCCATACGACCAGACACAGCAATAGTCTTTATACGGATGATAGGACACCGAAGCGGGTGTTTACGAGTTAGGACACCGTCCGACAGTAGGCTTCAACCTGATACGTGACCGGTGTGCCCGGTGTGCCGGGGACAGATAGCCATGGCATGATATTTTGACCCCATACCTACTTAAGCAGGTACCTAGGTACGCAGCACTCGAATGGTATTCTGACAAGAAATGATCGGGGTATCCAGCCATATGTATTTTAGCTGTGCGTATTCTGTGCCAGGTCTCATTGATGATGCTTGCAACAATTTCTCAGGCGAGCATCAAAACCACCTGGGCAGCTGGCCAGCCCTCTCTTCCCTGCTCGACCCCGCCAAGATGCTCGTGAGGATTGATCACTTGATTATGTGCATGTCTTACGTGCATAGAGAGAGTCCTTCTTGGGCAGAGGGCCGTAAGCCGCAGTAGGTATTCCCACACCTCGTCCGATCCGTGGGAATCTGGAAGGACCCGCCGCCATCGCGAGCCTGACACAACTACAACTACGACTACTAGGTAGGTACTAAACTAGTGTCCCGTGTGCCTTGTTGTGAGTCGTCAGACAGCAGGTACTATCGCATGACATTACTACCCAACGGCCCAAGAGACTCGAGGCCAGGCTAGGGCCCGCGTCGTCTATGTGTATCCCGGGGAGGATTGATAGGCTATGTGTGAGTGCCACTTGGGGGCCGATGCAGACCTGTCTGAAAATTTCGGCCCCCATGGTCCCTCTCCCACTCCCGGGCCGCTGACCGGTGGATAATCTCGGTGTCCTTGTTCAATCCGTAACGGAGGCCCTGGCCCGTTCGGTGGCGTCTACTGTTACGGAGATTGGTACGTTCGTTGTCTTGGGATGCCGTGCGAACAATGATGGACCCCATATGAAGGAGCATCCTGCTCCGGTTTCGTCTACGCACATGCATGGCTACTGGATTCAATGTTTACCCCATGTTACCCTTTCAGTAGAGGAGAGAAGGGGGGAAGATGTGGATAGCACGAAAGCTGAGGGTCTTTCACGAACTCGGCGCAACTGTGTGCCATGGTAGGAGGAACTTTCAAGTGGAGTTTGCTTGTACTCGAAAAATGATTTGAAAAAGAATCCTGCAGGTCATTGTGTTCCGAATCTTTTGCCAACGTCGTAGCGTGCACAACAGTAGCAGTTTCGTTGATTCGTACAGTGAGTTATTCATCCGTCTGGTCATCCGTTCTTCGATGGTTGTGTTGCAGAGCACTTCTCCCAATGCATCCCAACAAAGACCCCCAACGTAGTACACAAGCCAGAATCATTATCAGACCTTCCCTGCACGCCTTATCCCGAGATATTACTTGATCCGCGCTAATTATAGGTCCCCCAAGTCTATTCCCCGTTCCTCCATCAGTCTGCGTTGTTCCTTCTTGAAATCGTACAGACTGATCGTGTGAAAGTCCATCTGCTCAGAGGCGGCAGCGACGATGTCCGAGCAGTTCCTGGCGTTTACCCAAACGAAGAAGTTGTCATCAACATGCTTCTTGAGATCAAACTTGAACCGCCAGGTCAGGTAGAGACGCCCGTCCTGGACGGTATAGATGAGGTGATACTCTGGGGTATTTAGGGCGCTCCAGAATGGTTGGTTCAGTGCAGCCTGGGATGCGGTGTCCCTCGCCGAGTTCCATCTGCAGGTGGCGTTGTTCGGATCGGGGTCGAATTCGCCTTTGTAAACGATGAATTCATCTACTTCGGGTGCGAATGTGATGGAGCCGTTTTGCCATTTGTTCTTTTGTCGATGACTCAAGTTAGCAACAGGCATATCGTCCCATATGCTCGGCCGTGAGGGGTGATCAAAGGACAGGAGCGCCAGTAGAACAAGGTTTGTGTGGTTTTAAAGAGACGGACGGGTGCGCCAGTTGTGGTGGATATATTCAAGTCATCAACTTACTATGCCGAGGTTGACCATGGTGTTATCAATGGGCGTGATTCCACCCATATTCTGCGAAAAGTGATGTGTCTGGCGAGTGTGATAGCCCGCCGGATCCAGCTCAACGGGTATGTGCCACATCAAGTCGGCGTTAAGAGTGAGGCCGTCCAATTTATGACCCAGGGATGAATTTCTTGCCTGGATAGCTTGGTAAGCTGGAGGGCCGTCCTCTTTTAGCTCGCCAAAACACTTCTCACAATCCGTCCACCCAGGACAAGAGAATTTGCCCTCGTTGGAGGAACAGTTCAGGGGCACAATCTTTCCGAAAGGGGGGATCATCTTGTTTTTTTCGAGATACGATAACCCAGAGACCTTTGGTGGATCTGTCCGGGAGATGTACGGCGGCTCACCAAAGAACCGAGGGAATCTGCTTGTAGCCACCATGAGGTCAATCCACTCGACAGGCTTGAAAGTGGCCTCGGCCAATGACAGGGAAGCAGCCAAGGCCCATATCGTCCATGCCAGGGGAGTAAACATTGTGGGGTGGTTGAAGTCGGGTTTGATCTTAGGGACGGAGTTGCTGAGGAGCTTGTGAGCGAGCGAAGGAACAGCTGGTCTACCTGCGAGCCCCGGAGAACAAGATATATATTGGTACCGCATTTCATGTACTGTCCAAGAACAGGGCACCACTTTGAGAACCAAGAGTTCACTATCCATAATCTCGTGTGAGGGAGGCCTAGCTGATATGTCACGAAGCCTTCGGTACCTACCCTAGGTACTAGTGTGATAGCAAGTGCCGGCTCCGTTCCTGGCCCAAAGCTCCGCCAGCGTGTCGTATTCAACAATCTAGTAGTAGTCCAGATGTCTGCCATGCTTTTGTTCGGTCACTGCGGTGGCATCACGTAGATCCAAGAAGCTGCCGGTGTGCAGGTCGTTGATTGATAATTAGCTAAAGTTTATGTTGCAACATATAGAACTACACATTTTTTTTTGTGTGCCACTTCGTGATTAGTGTGGAATGGTCGTACGTTGCTTTCCTCCTTGTAGCTGGCATTCTTATATGCTTCAATTTCAGACAGGATTTCAGGGAGAGTTCGTCCTGCGCTTATGCAACATATATTCTTGTCCTTGTGGACCAAATAATCGAAATGGTCAAGACAGATCGTTGCTCAAGTCTCAGCTCGTTTAAGGTAGAGGAAGCAGCCGAGCGTGGTCCGATTTCACTAGCATTGTTCCGTTACGAATTGGCCACACCATCATAGTGTCTTGACCGAAAGACAGCTAGCTCTAGCTATCAACCCTTTCCATCGAGGTACCATTTTTCACAATGTTAAGCCCCTCTCTCTGGTTTCGTGCTCAATCCGTACCTAAGTATACATCCCGCAGCCGTTCTGTGATAAGTAGAGGGATAAATTCTCCATTACTCTCTAAGAATTCTACGGTCATTCACTTGCGACGGAGGGAACCCATGTGCTAGTAAGGGATAGAGCAACAACAGCCTGGGGCACACAATCATACAAATCGTCTCTTTAAAACAACATTAAGTCGTGGTCCTTTATCATGTGACGCGTCAGGTCTGCATTAATACCAGGCAGATGCAGGCCCAGTTGATTTGCTAGAGATTGCGCCACCTTCAGTTCTACTGCTCAACCCGACTAGTACAGTAGGACTGACTGTATTTGAGCTTTTCCAACCCAAATTAGTTTCTGTATCATTTGTGTACATGAGTCACCAAACCTGAGTGAGGTTGGTCCTGTTATATTCACTATCTTAGTCCTGGAACGGACTGCTTTGACATCTATACATAAGCCGCAAGACTGCAGAGGCTTTCCAGGGCCAAGTGGACACGTCGTACTGATAGGTTGAGGCCGTACTGTGTACTTAGACACAACCCATCTCTCAAGCCGGTGAAAGCCAGCGAAGCTTACACGTACCGGTCGTCGTACCGGACACTAGGCATGGACGATTACTTACACCACACCAAAAAGCTCACCGCCACTAACTACCTACTAAACCAGCAAAAGAAAGGACTAAGATCTTGGTTGACTGTGGTTTTACAAAAGGCCCCCACGCTATCCGCCCTTAGTGCCACTGCCACTGCCCCCTCCCAATCCCAAGTCGCGCCGAATAGATCCCGAGCCTGATGATACGGAGACTCACTCACCAGGCCATGCAGCCGTAAACGAGAATCCCTACTGTGTAGCCCCCCCCCCCGCTGTCAGCCTTATGTCCATGGGGGGACCCTAGGTCATTCCTTCGCTGCTGGAAGGAAGGCAGGCTGGCTGGCTGGCTGGCTTGCAGTGCCGAGGCTAGGCTCGGGGGCCAGCCGGCACGACACAACACATGCAGCAGCGGCACCATTCGGTGTTAGCCTGCAAG
>MAVT02001631.1:0-11041 GCA_001702395.2 Diaporthe helianthi
TACATGTAGTTTTGTAGTTATAACTACAAACTACAAATTTGTAGTTATTTTTGTTATAACTCAAGGTACTATAAAAGAAAAATAAGGAACTATTATTAATTATATTTATTATTAGTAGTAATAATATCTTTTTAAGTAATTTTAAATGTTAATATTATACTACTCTTTATAAATCTTCTAACTATTATACTAAAACTAGAATCTAATTATATGAAGTAGTCGCTTTAGTAGGTACTATAAAAGAGGAAAATAAAAAGTACTTTAAATAATAGCTTAAGGTTAGAAAACAAGTAAATATACTCTAATTAAAGAGATATAATATAGAATAAAATAAAATAAAATATTTTTATTAAGTAAAGAAGACTTTAAATCTATATAGTAACGTAGTTACTTATATTATTAGTTTATATAAGTTTTTTATAAGCTTTAAAATAATACTAGTATAAATTTTATAACTAAAAGCTTAAAAATATTCTTCATTATAAATAATATTAGCTATTCTTTACTACTTATAATTTTATTTAATATTAAACTTATAACTTTAAATAACTATTAAAAGAGTAAAATGTTAGTTTTATAAGTTTAATTATAGTTATTTATATAATTCTTTCATATTACTCTATAATTGAAAATTCTATTTATCTTTTATTATTATAATTAAATCGACTTTTATTTAATATATATATAATATACTAAGTTTATATAAATATAGTTAATAATAGTTTTAAAGTTATATTAACTATTTATATTTTTCAAGTTCCTCTACTTAGCTAGAACTATAGTAAGTATCTTAGAATAGAAAGATATAATATTTCTTTTTAGATAAATATAATAAGTATTACTATATAGGAAATTTTATAGTAATATTCTAATTTACCCCTTTTAAAGATAAGGTTAAAAGACTTATAATTATAATTTTTTTAACTACGTTAATTAAACTATCTTTTATCTTTATAATTAAGGTATTTTCTAGTTTTATTTAAGAAAGCTTCTTTTTAAGCTTAGCTAACTTAGCAGTATTTACTTTTTTAATATAATACTTTATAAGATTTTTAACTTTAACTTTAAAGTTCTTAAAAATTAAAATATATTAAGATTTAGTTTACTAGTACTATAGGATAAATATTTATACCTTATACTATATACTATTAATAGATAAGGTTACTAGAATATAGTAACTATTAGTATAAATATTAAGCCTAATATAAAACTCTTATACGTTTACTAGTATCTTTACTTTAAGGGCTAAATATTATATATATAAGAGATTAATCTAGGTAAAGTAGGTAAGTATAAATAGAAGTAGGTAAGCGTAAAAGGCTATAATAAATAGATAGTTAAGAAGTAGTTACCTATAGTAAATACTATATATAGCTAGTATTTATAAAATATATATATAGTAGTATAAATAGTAGGGTACTAATAGGCCTATACATAGGCCTAAGCCTAGGTATAATAGTAAAAAATAGGAGCTAAAGCTATAAGCTACTAGTAAAAGGTTAAGCTATATATTAACTAATAAGCGTTAAATATACCGTTTAAAATTCTAAGCTACTTATAGTTTTAAGCTACTTAACTATACTAAGCCGCTTTTACACCGCTTAAAATTAATAGAGCGCTTAAAGAATAAGTAGCTTAAGAATAAAAGCGCTTAATACTAAGAACTTAGTTTAATTATCTAAGTAGCTATACGAAATAATCGTTCTAATAGCGGCTTATTTACCTAAGCTACTAATAATTCTTAGCTAAGCACTAACGGTGTAATAATGGCTTACAGCTTCCCTATAATGACGGAATTGTAGTTTCTTATCTACAATCTCCCGCTGCAGTAAGCCTAAGCCACGCGGTAGAAATGCACGGAATTGAATTGTAGGCCGTGAAGCTCAATTCTTCGCCTCGTTCGTTCTAGCTTTAGTGTTGGTGGACTCGTTCACGTGCCAGGTCACTCGATGTTTCTTTACGATTTGCCGCGGGGGGCCACCTTGCTTCAAACACGCATAAACAACCTGTAAACACAACGGTATGCTTGTTTCTCTGAGACAAACTTTCAAGGCAGGGTAGTATTCGCGGTGGCAGCATCAGGGGCAACACGAGATCGACCAATTGGAAACCATGATAATTGGTACCTAGGTACCCTTCGAGTCCTTGGACGAGATGACACTGATGTGAAGTGATGCTGGGCAACAACAGTTCGGCATCCTGGGTAACTACCCACCTACTTAAGTAGGTAATCAATCAGTCTTGGGGTATGACACGTAGGCGGCACCTAAAGGGTGCAACTCGCAGAGTGCTGACTTTTCTGAAAAGTAAATAGTAGAACTTGAGTTCCTGACCCCCGCATCGCTAACCAACGCCAGATGGGCAATGCTGCTATTTAATGCAGTAGTAACTCGGCCGTAAAGAATCTCGTGAGATCCCGGGGCCGCGATCGGCCGACCGGTGCCCGCCTCATTTATTATTTTTCTCCTCTTTGTCTCCCTTCCCTTCCTTCCCCTGCCCGTACCCCAATCCCAATGTCCCAAAGCTTCTCACCTGCCTGTCCCTGAAGATTCTATGTTGCTCCCTTGCCAGATGTCCCATTTGCCCATTAGATACAAATTGCTTCTTCTTTCATGTGGCACTAACCTCAAACAAAAAAGGCAAGACTTTATTTTTCTCCGGGACAAGTAGTCGGCGACAAAACCTCATCCGCAGGACCCCTCTACATGCCCAGGTGCTCTTCAAGGAACGTACAATGAGTGAGTGATAGGAAACGAGGTAGCATGTCGCCGTCGGAAACGAGTCTTCGTGCACAGTGACCGCCAGGTCGCCCTCAACCCCCACCACCCGCGATGCCGAGTCCAAGTCCAACCCTGTTGCCGACTGTATTCGCCCCTGTGGCCGTGCCTGTTCTTTCTCTCAATTTCCGGCCTTCCATGAGGCCTCGGAGCCCCCGCTTCTGTAGCCCGATGACACTGCTGAACTCGCCGCTCCACACCTCGCGATACCTGCCTCGCCGTTCTGAATCACTCATTTCGCTGGCACTCCATTCGCTCCCACTCACGCTTGTCGTCGCGGAGAGCTCATCGGATGGTGGACGTCCGGTTTGGCCAGGGACAGAAGTGTTGATGCGCAACGCAGCGGCCCTGTTTCCGGCTCCGCCATTCGCGTACAGCTCTTCCCCAGCGGTGCCGTTTGAGGCGCCTTGGAGTGTAGCGGAGTCATTACCGGCGGAGTCGAGGCCGCTCACGATGAAGTAGTTCGGGTTGAGCGTACCATCGATGCCGCGCCCGCCACCTGCTGCCATTGCAGTGGCGTTGAAAATGGCTGCCGCGTTGCGGTTCTCAAAGAGTGTGTGAAGACGATCGACAATAGCCTCCAAGAGACCGTCGATGCGATAGGGTCGGGAGATCTGAAGCAACGAACAGAGGATCTGTGGGGTGCAGAGCGGAGAGTTGGGTGCGGGTAGGCTACTCGTGTACAGATAGTGAAGCAGGGCCTGGACGGTGAGGTATGTGTGCGGGAGATAGAGGCAGCGAGGGCGTGAATTGGGAGGCATGGTGCGTGGTGTGGGCGCGGCGTTTGGGTTGGCCGTTTCCGGGCTGGGCGCGGCACCGGAAGGCCCCATCCCCGAGGGGCCTGAGAAGCTGCCGCCTGACGATGAGCCTGCCAAGGTCGTGGCTGTAGACATGTCTGTGTCTCTTGACATGGTTCGCGTCGCAGGTGTGATGGTCATCATGGAGCTCCGCACACCACCTCCTGAAGCGCCCACTGATCTCAGCGTCACCGAATCGCTCCCGTCCTGCATCGCAGTGCCCTCCCTTAACAATTGCACAAAGTATGGCCCCCATCTCCGCGCAATGATCCTCGAGTTGATCGGTATCCTCTCGCCTCCTATGCAGAGGATGTCCATATCTGCCAGCTCGCGTATTGCCAATGCTTTCTCGCCCAGCTCCTCACTTGCTCTCGAGTGGAACCGGCCCCCGGCAGTGGCCCCGGCTTTCCGTGCCAAGCTTAAGCCGGGGCCGGTATAAGGGCCGCTTGCCGAGATGAAGCCGGACATTGGGTTGACCTTGCGCGGGTTGTCGTAGAAGCCAAATGCTTCCAGCTCGACCATGCATACATTGGTGAAATTGATGCGGCGATGATTGTAATCATCAACCAAGCTCCGCTTCCGGTGGCCCAGAATGACGAACGTGTTGCGACGGTTCCAAAGCACGCCGCGGTTCCAGCTGCCCTCCTTGAACACGTTTCCACCTGCGTCAATTCGCACCCACTGCAAGTTACGTAGGTCCAGGGCCCAGAGTGCGTATTCTTGCTTCGAAGACGTGAGATATGTGCCACTGACCACAAAGTAGGTATCGATGACACCGCCATTGGGGAACCTAAGCCCAGGCGGCGAGTACGCGTTGGACATGGGCTTCTCACTGAGCACCCCGTCGCTGGACCGCACTTGCAACTCGAGCTTGACGTCGAGAAAATTATAGTTGGAGTATATGAGCATCGAAGAGCCTGGCTCCCGGGCTTCCTGGCTGATGCCACTCTCTGACCGCTGAGTTCCGTTGGTGTTCGCTTTACCAATCTTTGCCGTCACAGCTGGAGGCAGCGGCGCGCAGACGCTCCTGTAGGCCCCACAAGATTTCCCCAGGGGTTGTGTCGATGTCCACTTCAAGGACCGTAGATTGAAAACGCTTATCTGTTCAATGTAGTGATTTGCACCGTCTTGACCTCCGACCACGACCATTTCCGCACCCCCTGTGCCGTCAATATTAATCCCAATGCGGCCCTCGTTGGTGCCGGTTGAGGGGTTGTGCTGGAGCGCCGACAATGGGGCTTTGTAAGATGCAAACGTGGCCGATGATGGTAAAACACAGGCGCAATGGGCGTACCGGCCCTGCGGAGCGTCCGACGTCGGTATGAATGTCCACTTTCTCGCCGAAACGTCATATATGTAAATATCGGACATGACGGTGACATCACCCTGGCCGTCGACGGCCCCAGGAGATGTTTGAGCTGGCGACATGCCACCATAACAAACCATCTTGGTATCCCCAAGTGCACACATGGAGTGGAAGTATCGCGGAGGGGGAACGTCGCCCGACGTTTCAACCTTTGTCCAATGCCGCCGGATAAGATCGAGCTCGTACAAGTCCGACGTGAGCGGCGTGGGCCGGCTCCTTGAAAGTATCCTCCCACCGAACACGTACAGCTTGTCCCCCACTATTGTTGTGGTTGCGCCGACCAAGGGATGCGGCTCCCTGCCAGTTGTCCTATGCACATTGCATAGCAGACCTGACGCTGGCGATGATCCAGCGCCCATGGCTGGTGTTCTTGCCTGGTTTACGTTGGGCGACGGCCCTGCAGAATTTGGGCCAACACTCTTTGGGGTGAGGGAATCCTTCTGCGACTCATCCCCTCCGTTTTGCCTGCCGGCGGCCCCGGCCACGTAGTTGTGTGCTTCTGAGCTGCTGGAGTCCATGGTACTCGTCCGGCTGTCTGGCTCGGGCTCGCTCGCCGGCTCCGGGTCGTTGTAGTCGTTCGTATCGAGGATTGTCGCGAGGCTGCTCTGATGCTGGTGGTGTGAAGCCTGTGGGACGAGGGGGGCTTGGGGGCCCTGGGGGCCCTGTGGGCCTGGGGGGTCCTGGGGGGCCTGGGGGGCCTGGGATCCGTAGATAGGCTGGGGCGGTTGAGGGGACTGAGGTTGCGGGGACTGAGGATGAGAGGGTTTCGGCGCTACGGGTGTGCCAGGGCTCGGTGGTGGTGGCTCCGGGAGAGGCTTCGACAGGCTGTTCTGGAAGCTCAGACTGCGGGCATGCTGATGAATTGGCGGCGCGGGCGATCGACTCGAGGTACTGATGGGCGCAGAAGATGTGCCGGGCTCCGGAGTCGGCGCCGACTGTTCCCTGTTGTGCTTCAGGACCAGCTGAGATGGCTGCCGCTTCAGCTTGGCGAAGCCACGAGAGAAGCTAGTCAGAATGTCTGAGGGGGACTTGTTTGACGGGGTGGGTGGTGGTCGATCTCGAATTCGAAGCTCGTCAATCTCGCTCTCAGAGTCTGAGAAGCGGGAGATGTCGCCTCCCTGACTTCCTTGGTACTGGTGACCTGCATTGTTCATCGTCGTCAGCTCGGCTACCGCCGTCGATCGTCGGCACGGCGAGTCGCTACACCCGCCCACACGGGCGTTGCCGATCTCTGTGCCCGCCACAGGTAAGAGACTGAGCACCGGGCGGGACGGGGAGAAGCAGTGAAGCTTGGGTGCGGTGATGCGGATGCGGAGGGCGAGGATATCAGATCATGGCCAGGGAGGGAAGGGGAAGGGGAAAGGAAAGGAAAGGGGATTAGGAAGGTCATTAATGACCATGTGAAGAGGAACAATCGGTAATGACAGACAGGCGGACAGACGGGCGGACAGACAGACAGACAGACAGACAGTCAGTCAGTCAGTCAGTCAGTCAGTCAGTCAGTCAGTCAATCAGTCAGTCAGTCAGTCAGTCAGTCAGTCAACAACAGACCGCCACAAAAGGGGCACGATGGACAGACAACGAGAATGGAAAAAGACTTGTGGAAGCAGTGCGGTGAACAGGGGCTTTATTTGGGGCAACAGGGGCAGTCATGTATCCTAGATGAGTCGAGTAGCAAAGCGACCCACGGCGGTGGGACCCACGCGTGCTGCGACTAGGATCATAGCCAAGCGGGCAAAAGACTGCCTACCACTTGGAGGGGACACAGGAGCTCGGGACAATCCCAGGCGCAAGGCAGTCTACAGAACAGGTGGCTCTGGGGTATGCATATGGGCACAGTGGTAGGTAGGTAGATGGGAGGGGTGGTAGCAGGAGGATGAAGAGGATGACGATGATGGGTCCCAGGCCAAGCAAGCATGGGGTGATGGAAGAACAGGTTGAAGCTTGAGCCGGAAGAAGGGGCGGGCGGGCGGTGGGTGTGTGGGTTTTTGTCTGTGTGACTGTGTATGACTCTCTCTCTCTCTCTCTCTCTTGTGTCAAAATCACGTCTTGGGAAGGAGGGAACCTTGAGATGCTCAAAGCGAGAGCCATGGGGGCTGACCAGTTCGGACAGAGCATGCCTCCGAGACTGGAAAGAGGACCACGATGGATATGGACGCCTATGGGTAAATAGGGCAGAGGCGGGATGGGGATTGTACCTTTTCTCAGCACAGGGCATAGAAGATCCCTGGGCCCTGTACTGCAGATTTCAATTTCGACTTTGGCCTCTAGAATGGCCTCCAGAATGAGTGCCAAAGGTTGTCAACAGGCTTTGGAGAGTGTCGTGGGGCGGGAAAAGGCTGAAAGTGATTAGGAAAGGTTGGTCGGAAATTGCCCCAAAGACAACGGACAGGTCAAGCTGAGGCAGGACTCATCAGGATCTGGGACTCCGTGGCAGTGGGGCTCGAACAGACGCACAGACGAAGGCACCATTAGGGGACGGGACGGGACTGTGGTACGGAGTACATACACAGTAAGTACTTAGCTACCTACCTAGGTCCTAGGTAGGTAGGTAGGTTTCTAAGAAGTAGTCCAATCTGACACCAGTTTAATCCACCCTGGGTGGGGTGGGTCAACTAGTAGGTGGAGGGTGGTGACAATGGTGCTGGGGACATCTGGACAGGCCGGGCTACGCTCCACCCAAAAAGCAGTCAGCAATAGGAAGGCCCTCCCCCTCCTATGGTCACATAACCACATTCAGGTTTGCATCCAGAGTGCGGCAGGTTGGACAGCATCAACAGTGGCTGGCAGAGGCACGCTGTCCACGAGGACGCTGTTTTGCGCCCTCCCTCCTGTGACTCTGCCTTTAGTCCTTGTCTCCAAGGCCAAGACACCACTCCCGAACGCCATTGATGATGTAGGTTCTCAACATGTGGGTCTTATTAGGGCATAGGAAGAGCAGGACAAGCAGGAAGACCAGGAGTTCCTTTCTGTCCTTTTTGTATGTCTTGCTCCGTGGCTGGTGCTGTGGTCCCCTCCTATTTCCTCTTTAAATCTTCCCAGTCTCCCAAGGTACCTGCATACAACTACACCCGCAAATTGCGCATGTCTGGATTTATAGCAGGCTGCTGCCAGCCACACTGTCCAGACGCTCTGGCTCAGGGTCTGGTTGATGGTACAGTGGGGCTGCAAAAAAAACACCAGTCGCCTCTAACACATACAAAAAGCACTATTTTAGCCTATTATAACAGCTTAATTACTAAAGATTTAATTACTTTTAAAAGTTCTAGTACCTTTATTACATAACACTTAATAGTATATAGTATGTTTAAATATTGATAAATTTTATAAAAGTTGATATAAAATACTAAAGTTTAAGAATTAAGGAGAAATAAGCTTATAATACGCTTTAGTATGTAAAATAAGAGATAAGCTATTAATATATCTATAGTTAATTTTCAAAACTTCCTATAATATTATTTTTTAATAATAGAATTATGTAAAGTTAATGTTATAAATATCTAATAGTAATTAGCTTAATGAAAATACTATGTAAATTTAACCTTTTTAGTTAGCTTAATATAGGTATTTTAAAACTAAAAGTTTAGGGGGTTTTATATAAGCGTTTTCGCGTCTAACGTTCTTTTTTAGTAGACTTACTATAGCTTTTAGTAAAAGCTACTAAACTTTTTGAATAAAGATAAGGTATTTAAGCTCGAGAGAACCTAAAATATAGCGAATATTCTAAGGAGGTATAAATAATCTAATATAAAGTAATTAAAAATAAGTAATAGGTAAAGTTTATATATTACTTAAGGCTTAGATTATAAACGTGGATATTAATATTTTATAATAATATCTATACGAATAAATACTTATATAGTAAATAATAAATAGTTTATAAGTATATTATTTACTTTTATACTATAATAAAATAGAAAACATTACTTCTTTATACTTTCTATATATACTAATTAAACTAATTTCTTTTTATAAACTTACTAATATACCTACTAATTCTTATTTCACTACTTTATAATACTCTTTTATTAACTACTTATACGTTATAATATTATTATATAGAGTATATTATTCCTTAATTAAGTATATTATAATTAAAATTATTTCTTTATTTATTACAGTTAAACTACCTACTATTATAAGAATATTCCTAGTTTTAATTATACTTACCATAAAATATAATAGTATAAAACTTATTAGAAATAGAATACCTAAATTACTACTATAAATAGTTAATTAATAGTACTATCTAGCTTTTACTATTTTTAAAAACGTTTTATAATAGAGTTAATACGAATATAAACTTTAAAGCTAACTTAAACCTAGTTATAAATTTAATATATTCCTTATAATAATTTAATATTTAGAGCTAAACTAGATATATTTAGATAAAGCAAAGGCAGTTAGTAAGAGATATTATAATAAAAGCTATAATACTAATTAGATTAGGTTATAAATAAAACATTTTAAGTTATATACTAAAAGTACTAAATAGTATAGAAAGACTTATAATTTACAATAGTATATGTACTTATTATCGTCTTTAAACGTAATAAAACGTTAGTATAGCTAGATAAAACTAATAAAAAGATATTATAACTTTCTTACTTATATTACTAAGTATCTTTTAATAGTAAGCTAAAAAGCTAGTTTAAAACTTATAATAATAGTATTTTAAGGTTATTATAAAGCTATGTATAATTAAAAACTAGTTAGTATAGTAATAAAAAAAGTAAGATATTAATGCTTTAATGTACGCTTTACTAATTTTTTTAAGAAAGAAACAAGTATTAATACTAAGGTAGTAGTAAAAGGCAGCGTATAAGGTAGGTAAGGGGCCCTAGTAGTAGATTCTTATAAGGTCCCTTATCGATAAGCCTACTACACTTGTACCTACTACCTAGGCCTATAGAAGTCGAGTCTTTTTTTTTCTTAGGTAAGCCTACTTATAAAATCCACTATATTTAGTATAAACTTCGAGCTTTTATACCGTGAAGTCTAAGTAAGGTCTTAATAGTAAGCTTAACTACTACTATGTAAAATTATACTACTCTACTAAAAGACATTAATACTTAATATTAACTATTAAGTATTTATAGTAGTTATAAGCTCGTACTATTATTTTCCGCCTAAAGGCTTTCTTAAGTATATTTAAGATATTAGAAGCGATAATATATAAGCTTAGATAGTACTATACTTCGAGTTGTAACATATATTTATATTTATATTTATATTTATATTTATATTTATATTTATATTTATTTTTATATTTATTTTTATATTTATTTTTATATTTATTTTTATATTTATTTTTATCTCTTTTATAGATAAGGTTAAAAGAATTATAATTATAGTTTATTTAACTAAGTTAATATAACAATTTTTTATCTTTATAATAAAGGTATTCTCTAGTTTTATTTAGTAAAGCTTCTTTTTAAACTTAGCTAACTTATTAGTATTTACCTTTCTAATATTAAATATTATAAGATTTATAACTTTAACTTTAAGGTTCTAAAATATTTGAATATATTAATATTCTAGCTTAAACTTTCTTAGTATCTTGAAAAATATACTTACTATTTTTATACTTAATAGATTTATTTATAAGTAGAGAGCTACCCTAATATAGAAATAAACTTACTTATTTATCCCTATTTCTATTATTATAAAGCTATTAAAGCTAAATATTAAGATAATAGAATATAGTTACTTTATTTAATTGAAGTGAGTTATCTTAGTAGTTTATTTAATTACTTCTAAGTAGTCTTATAAAAGAAGGTTATTATAAATAAGTTATCTTAGTTAGCTTTAGTTAGTTTTACTAGTAGGATATATATTAAAGAGTAGAGCTAGAATCTTAAATAGAGTAATAGTAGCTTTTTAATACTATCTTTTTTAAGTAATTTAAAAGCCTAAGTTATATAATAAATAGCACTTTTACCTAGTACTTAATAGCGTTAAACTAGGTTACTTATAAACCGCGATAGCTTTAACGTTCACTAAACTAGTTAATAGTACTAGTATTAATAAACTAAGTACTTTAAGATATAGCCTAATACTATAGCTACTTATATAGAGGCTTCTAGGCTTATAGAAGTAAA
>MAVT02001632.1:0-10632 GCA_001702395.2 Diaporthe helianthi
TTATTAATATCTTTAAGTACTTTAACTTATATATTATTTATTATAAGAGTAAAGAAAATACCTTAGCTAACTAGCTTTCTTAGCTTTCTACTATAGTAATAGCTACAGTAATAACTATTACTAATAAGGATAACTCTATTAGTCCTAAGTATACTACTATACTAAGTAGTAGCTTAAGTATTACTACTAAAGATAATAACTTTGTAAATATTACTATTAGCGCTAAAGGTAATATACTAGGTATTACTACTAAAGAGAGTAATATATAAAGTATTACTACTAAACCTTAGTAAGATATACTCTAGCTAGGCTATAATTAAGTAGAACCTAAATATAAATTAGTTATTAATCTTAATAGCCTTTACTATAGTTACTATAAAGACTTTATAGTAGTATAATTTATACTACTTAGCTTACTAAACTAACTACTAGCTAGCTAATAGGTACTACTTATACTAGTATTAAAGAAATTATAGTACTCTAATCTTAACTAACTTTTAGCTATTAATTTATAAATAATTACTAACTTTCTTATTAATAAGTTCTAACTACTAAGGGATCTATTTAAAAACTAAGTATATAAGTACTTTTCTATTTATAATAGTAAGCTCTATTAAGTATAAGATAGTTAATAACTTATTATTAATAACTATAATACCTTTATAAGTACTCCTTTTAATATATATATAAGAGATATCTTCTATAGTATTAGGATTCTACTCTACTTTATAAGATAGAAGCTTTAGTACCTAAATATAGTCCTTATTACTTAAATAGTTTTAATAACTTACTTTTATTACTAGGTTACTAAGTATTTACTAAATATTTATAATCTTAGTATACTTAAGCTTATTATAGTACTAGTATCTTTTTAAGGTAGAAGATAAGGCTTAGCTATATATTTATATTAAAGGTAACTAAGTACTATACTAATATAAGTATAGTAATAAATTAAAGCCCTTTTATCATAGTTTTTATATTATAAGTTATTTCTATCTTAATAGTACTTACTAACTAAGTATATTTACTAAAGTATTACTAGATAAATATTACTATAGCTAGTAGCTATTCCCTCTATATATACTAAATAGCTAGCTTATATATTCTTTGAAATATACTAATAAGATACTACTTAAGAAGGACTATAAATAGCTTAGTAATAACTTTAAGCGCTTTAATAATTAAGCTATATTTTAAACGCTAATAAAGGGGGTAAGTAATATATATTTATTAACTTATAGAAATAGGGTTTTATAAAAACCTAAATAGACTTAAAGTAGCCTATTATACTTTACTACTAATTATATATATAAATAGTACTATTATAGTTCTTTCTTTTATTTAGTTAATAGAGATTAAGTTTAGTTCTATTAATCTAAGTATATATAGCCTATATATAGCCTATATATAGTCTACGCTAGTGCCCTAATTAAATAGACTGCTAAACGTAGAGAAGGCACAGCCCCTAGGTACAGTACGCCGTACCTATAAGACTTGGACGAATAGCTCCTAGGGCCCCGGAAGGGGCTTACCACCTGGTTTCTGCCACATTCGCATCGACATCGTACAGTTTCATGTCACCATTACATCGTCTGACCGTGATTGGTTAGTGGTTGGCGCCTACCCAGCTGCCAGGATGCATGCCTAGGTGCCTAGGTGCGAACCACAGGAGGTACCCAGTAGCTAGCATGCAGCTCATGCTACCTAGGTATCTACATCTGTATCTATGTGTGGGTGGCATGGCGCGCCTGTTTTCTCCCGCCCTGGGTTAATTTTAGCTGTTGAAAACGTTCTAAGGTTGTTAAAACCATGCCATTGATGTCACTGCCGCACATGACCTGAGGAAAAGTCTGCAAGTGTCAAGAAACCAACAGCTCGGCTCAAATACTCGACTACTCCGTAC
This sequence comes from Diaporthe helianthi, assembly GCA_001702395.2. Classification (NCBI taxonomy): domain Eukaryota; kingdom Fungi; phylum Ascomycota; class Sordariomycetes; order Diaporthales; family Diaporthaceae; genus Diaporthe; species Diaporthe helianthi. The sequence goes on from MAVT02001632.1 coordinate 1,904, forward strand.
GTCCTGGTGGGCCCGCATCTTCATAGTCACATGTTAGTCCGAATGTCCTACCCATTGCTGACAGTCAAGCATCCTGACCAACAAGACGGAGCGAGATCCAACCCAGCTGGGGCAGAAAACACCACAATATGGCTCTACTGAAGACCTGATGTTTTCGACTTGAGATGCAATAACTACCTGCCTTCTCAAATGGCCCAGCTCTCGGGTACATTTGCAGTACTTGGATGGATCGAATGTGTGCTGTTCTGTGGAGTCGACATGGCTACGTCACCTCGCAAGCAGGGGTACGGATAACGATAAGACAGGGGTTCTTCAAGTGTTGTTGACTTGAAAGTTTCCCTTTGGAGCATTGAACCACTTTTTTTACTCTCCTCCTAGCCTGGGCCCGCCTGGAACTTGCGAGAAAGCCAACGCTCCAGACTCGCATTACTTCAGCCTCGGCGCGTTGCCCCACCACTCCAGCCCGAAACTCCTACGAGTGTTGTTGACGCCCGTTGCAAATATCTCATCTTCAAACAGCACCCGTATTTCTTTCGAGAATGTCTATGCCGCCTGAAATTATCCAAGTCAAGTGCCTGGTGAAGAAGCGCAAGGCTGCCGATGACGACGATGAGGGCGTCGTCGACTACCTTCGTCCGTGAAACCCATCGCATCTTCCGTCTTGCTTTCAGATCCGGCATACTGACTCCCTTACAAAGGTGTCGATGGCGATAGAAAGCGACCCCGCAGCGATGCCTATGTCTACCAGCGGAGGATTCGGGGTGCCGCTGACAAAGAGGGCAGCGCTGGTAGGAAGCCAACCAGTAACCTCCTGCCTACGATCCATGCATCCAAGCCCGGCGACGAGAAGAGCAATGCCGACAGGCACAACCGGCCGCAAGAGGCAAAGCCAGATACGTTGGCGCAAACCTTCCCAGGCTCACAAAATGAGACGCTCGCCGCGCCAAGTGCCCCAGCAGCGGCGCAGAGAGTGCCAAAATCTCAGCCCGCTACAGAACCACGTCGGTTCCACATGTCTCGTCGCTCGCTTGTCCCCTCACCTCTGTTCAGCCCAGGCGTGAGCACCGGCAAGAGGTCGCGCTACAAGACGCCGACGACTGTTTTCGTGGAGCGCGGTCACAAGAGGACCAGGACCGAGGATGTACAAATGACCGACGTGGATGGCCTACCGACGGCCGAGAAATTGGAGAAAGATGAAAACTTTGAGGATAGAACGCCTGCGAGGAAACAGAAGCTACCCGGCTCAGACCGGAAGCGGAGAGACGGCATGCACACGCCCTTGGTGAAGAGGGGGGTTCCAGAGTCGCTCCAGAAAGATCAGGACTCAGACTTTGACGAGCTCACTCGGAGCATGAACGAATTCGTCATGCAGCAGATTGGCGAGAACCTCGCCAAAATCGAAGTACGCGACAGAAAGGCCGAAGCAGCAGCAGCAAGAAGGGCGGGAGCAGCCGCGTCGGCTCAGCCGTCCAAGTTCAAGCCCAAGGCTCCCGCGAAGCGCTACGCAGAGCGCCACCCAGAGCTTGCTGCTCCCAACACAGACACTGTACCGTCTATGTTGACCCTCGACGACTATGAGAGCCACAGTGACGAAGAGTATGTCATCGAGACCTATGTCCGTGTAGCAGCCGAGAGCTTGAGCAAGGACGTGGACCCAGAGAAGGTCGGCTTACTTGTCTTTGACAACGAGCCTGACGTGGACTTTTTCTATGGGGAGGAGGGCGACAGCGACGATGAGTACCCCGAAGACGACGAGGACGAGAATGGTAAGCCGACGACCTGCTTTTTCATCTAGCAGGCTCGTGCCGTCTTTGACTGACCCTCTCACAGCCGAGGATTACTACGCGGCAGACTATCCAGATGAGGAAGTCGACTCAGAAGATGAGTACAACCGGGCGGCGTACCAGTACCGCACCGGGAATGCGTCGGATCTCGAGGAATACGACATCGCCCTCGACCACCAGGGAGAAGACGGCGATGAGCATGATAAATTCCGCGCACGCTTTGGCGCTCTGTCGTCTGCCGCTTCTGGAGGACCCTCGTCGACCGTATATCTGAAGAACCCGGGTTCCAATTGAGAGCCTACTTGAGGTAATCATCCTTGAAACCAGAGGGAACCACTCACATCTCATCAGGGCAAGGGAAAGTTATCAACCGTCGGGGTTCGAAACCGATTCATTCAATTGTACAGACATGTACAGACATTACAAATAATTCGCTGACCGAATCTGGCCATAGAGCCACTATGAATAATCAAAATACCCGCACAGCCAGAGGTTAAAATTCGGCTTTGGTTTCTCCCCCAAGACGTGTGCCAACATTTTTGCTTGTACATGACAGTCAGGCAGGAAGGGATGCGAGGAGTCCATACTGCCCTGCCACTCCGTACCGGACAACATCTGATGGCAGGCTAGGGGCTGGGGGACAACACATCTTTTCAATCCACCTCCATCATACTGTCCAGGCTCAGCTCACAAGCGCGCATCAGCTCTAGCAGCGTCTCGTCTTCCTCGCCGGCTTTCGCCTTTGGCTTCCTGCTCTTTGAGTTGGGCGGACTCGTGTGCCACACTCTATCCTCCTCGTTGTCGGGCGTCCACTGCGGCACGCCCTTTTCCCTTCTCTGTTCGGCGCGTATCTCGCCTGATTACGCGTGGGACCGTTAGTCACATCTTTCTATTTCTTATTGGGCCTGTACGTGTGTGACCATGAAAGAGGAAAGTGGCGGAGGAGAAATTGTCCGAGCATGACGTGTGAGAGGACAGCACTTACAGTATCTCTTCGCCCGCGTATAGACCTCGGCGTGTCGGGCCTGTGGCAAAAAGTGCTTGACAAACTCGTCCCAGTGGTAGACAACCTCCTCTGGGTACCTGGCCACCATACCCCTGGGCCTCGCTTCCTCAGCGTCATCCTTGTCCCTCGAGGCCTTGCTGGCCCTCCCGCCGCCGCCGCCGCCGCCGTTACTCCTCTCCGCTCCCCGGCCAGGCCCCTCGCGACACTTACAAGGCTCTGTCAGCTCCCAGAACCGTCCACCGTGTTCCACAAACCGCAGCCCGCTGCCGTCGGGCGTCAGCGCCGGCATGACCTCGTTCAGCCGGTAGTAGAAGCCATTGATGCCTCCGACCTCGCGGTTCTCCTCGATCTCAGGCTTGTAGCCCCCGCGGTACAAGACCGGCAGCAAGCCCACGCGCCGCTCGTTGATCGCCTGCCACCCCCATCTGCAGTCCTCCCTGTGGTAGAGGATGAACAGCTTGACCGACCTGGGGTACCGGAGGTTAAAGTGAGGCTTCTTTGGCTTGCCCTTGGCCCTGCCCTTGGGCAGCGCGCCGGACTGGCCGCCCTGGTTGCTGGTGCTGGGGCCGCGGCGTTCTCTATGACACGCTGCGGTGGAGTATGGCGTCTGGCGGGAGGACGGTCTCCGTCCACGGGCTGGCTGGAGAAGTCCCTTCCTGTGGATTTGTTCCAGGCGCTTCAGCTGATCCTGAAAGTCACTCAGTTGGAGCTCGATCTTGAGGTGGTTCTCTGGGGCAATGATATGGTGCGCCTCAGGCGTCCTCGGAGCAAGCGTGGGAGGCGGGCTTGCTGTAGATAACCGTGACAACTCGGGGACACTGGTGAAGCTTCCCTGGGTTGAGATCTCGGAGCCAGTGCTTGGCCTCCTGAAGCTGGGCTCCAGCCTCGGAGGGTCAAATCCGTAGCTGCGAGGTCCGTCTGCAATGGCAAACAAGCTTTGGATGGAGGGTATCCCATATGGTTTCGATCCATGACGAGCGGCGGTCGCAAGCCCTGTGGCGGGGTGAGCACAAGAGTTCAAGCACACGTGGAACGCCTAGCTGAATGAAGTATACATACCGAATGTGTATTCTTGTAAGTGGGGGCTTGAGGGTACGCTGGCAGGGGAGTAGACAGCCGGCTCCTGAAGGCAAAATGCGGCGTCTGCGAGGCCCTCGAGTCTGTAGCGGTCCTGCTGGCTGTGACCGGGAGAAGGCAAAATCATGCCTGCCTCGTGCTTTACAAAGGGGCCTGGTAACAGTTGGATCATGGTGCTGGTAGGAGAGAGTCAAGAGCAGCACAGGGCGTGAATTTAAACCAGATGATACAGCCAATCGTTGAAGACAAGAAGAGATGAGCAGAAACTGAGATGTGATCGGAGACGAGATCTCCAAGGTCCCGCCTATATACGACATCTGGGGTAGCGAGCTTCGCGTATCTAACACTGCTGATCCAAAGATCCTGTCACTTGTGACAATATCTTGGGTATTCCACCTCGCCGCGGAACAGACTGACTGTCTAGCATCCTTGGGGAGCTGCAGGATGAGTTTGCCTCTACCCCTGCGCACCTCGCCGCACATGGGCCCTTGCGCGATGGGCCTTGGAGTTGGGCTAACGCCACCTTCGCATCTGAGTGCGAGAGTACCTCTCGCGTAGCAGAGGTGGTACATGCAGATATGTCATGTCGTGTCGTCGAGCGACGCTTTGGTTGTGCATCGGTGTCGCTTATTACACGGCTGGCATGGAAAACGTCCCCTAGACTAGTGAAGAACCAGCTAGTGCTGGTAGACAACCGTACCGTTGTACGTCAACGGCCTGGCACTGGTTAGCGAAGCAACGCAGAAGTATCTCCTCATAAGAGATGCAGGCAAGGGGCACACTTTGTTTGGTGTTGGTGTTGTGCCTTTGGTGCGTCGCACTAGAAATGACGGAAAGTGCCATTTTGTCTGCCGTGTTATCCCCAAGACTAGGTTTCATCCTCGATCTCTGTTGGGCATCCCGTTTTAGGTCTAGCAAGTGATTAATATGCCCGAGTATTTCACCTGAGATCCAGACCCTTGTGACATGGATGACTGAGTTCTTGGGACACAGCCTTCTGCGTCGCGATAGAGATCGCTCCGGTAGACTTGCACCACTGGCGAAAAATCAAAGAGCCAGTATTCGGCCCGCAGGGGTCTCGCTTCGCCTCACACGTGCACATTCACCAAGTCAGATGCTCCTGGACAGAACCGAGGGGGCATAGCTTCACGTCAAGGCTAGCGGTGCTCGTTCGCGAAGCCGGTCGAGAAAATATTTGCAGGCCAGTGATTAGCGTGTCTGCCAGAAATCAATTTTCGGTGCCGGGGCCGTCTTCTTCAGAGCCCGAATGTGAAAAAGAAAATATGAGATAATTGGCATCTGCCAACGCTGTGACAGGTCTCTCTCTAAAAACAGTTGACAGGCGCCAGCTTCGCTGTGATTGGTCTGTCCTCACAGCCTCTTTCATCCGAGGTCTGGACCGCGAAATTGTTGGGGGGGGGGGGATTAAAATCGCCACGCAGTAGTCGTATCCCTTTGTAGCTCGATCAAGTTTGCGCTTGTATAAGTGTCATTGGTTGGCCTCGTCTTCAACACGCAGTGCCCTGGAATACCTCTGGCAGCTCGTTTACTTCTTGGTCCATGAGTGATCCTGTTGTCAAAATCCATGCATTATGTGAGTGGCTGGTGTCCTAGTCACTGACGAGTCCCATGGCGATGAGATCTCATGGCATGATAGCTGTTTCCCTGCAAGTACGCCGCGGTCTCCAGACCAAGTACAGTCTTCATGGACAAGCTACCAGGACAGCTGATTCCTGTAGCTTTGTTGTTGCTTCTGGTGCATGAAATCACTGGCTTTCAACGTGATGATACTCCGTAGTCTTCGCCTCCCGCCTTCTCTCACATGATCACCGCGCCAGGTCCAAGACAGTGTTGACGTTGCCGGGCCGATGTGTCATCCGGAGCCGTCCATGTTGCTTTTTCTTGTCTCATCCACGCAGATCGACACGGCCAATCTAAGAGCGGCAAACCGGCTTTAGTTAAATCTCTAGGGCACGGCATCAATACTCCCAGAGACTTTTTCCGACGGGAGTAAAGTTGCTTTGTTCATCAAGCAAGGGACTGCGTCATGCGCATTTCCTCACAGCCGCGGGACTGCAGGACTGCAGGACTGTTGGTCTGCTGTGCTGCGGCCAGCGGGGAGGGGAAAAGAAGATGGTTGTCTCAGGGTCTTAGTGGCCTCCAGAAGGTGCGCTGTTCGTCCCCACAGACATCCTTGGACATGCGTTTTCCATAAAGAAGGTCTGTGGCAAAAACGAAGCAGTGCAGATCTCAAGGCTCCTTTTGTGAGCACAAACACCAGATTCTCAGGTTGTGTCACACAAAACTTTCCGCCAGGTAATTTAAGGAGCCTCATCTCTCTCTGGAGGCTATCAAGACTGGGGCAGAGCGTGTAGTGGGTCTCGAACCAGACTCAGGCCGAATAGGTGCGCTCAAGGCTCTACATGGGACTAGTGAAAGGTTGAATGATGTGCCCTGTACCTGTGCGTATGCTCCTGCGATATAGCAGAAGCAAGCCGTACCAAGAGCTGCCTGCGCTATCTGCGCTGCCTAGTGGCGAGGGATGGCATTACAGTCTGGGTTTACGACTCTTCCCCTCGACAACGACACCAAGTTCGACCCCTGCGTCTTGCTGCGAGCCATTTTGGGCAGGATTGGCGAAGGATTCATCTCCAGAGAAGCGCCTGGGTCGTCAGCGAAATGGATCAAAACACGGCATTCCTGTGTGAGGGCGGGAAGTGTGGAGCAGTCACTTACCATCCCCTCTCCTCACCCGCTGAGAGAAAGCTGCAGTCGCCATTCACTTCACAATGCCACCCTCCGCCAACCCCTCTCCCGTCCTTCCAACCTACTTGTGCTGAAGAAGGATCGGCCAAGTTCTTACCATACTTATCGGGGCTTGCAGGAAATTGTGGAGTTGGCGCGCAAACACCCAGGGCGGACGCGGCTGGGGATTCGCCGGCAGTATCCCTGTCGCATCTTGCTGCCAGGCGCCTCCTGAATACGGACAGGCCGCAGGTAAATGCCCTGAAGTCCTCGGCCTCGACGTTCTCGGGCATGTTCCCGGTAAGAACTCGGCCCAGGGCAATGATAGTAGCGGCGTGGGAGCAAAGCAGGACGGCCCGCACGCCGGCGTCGTCGCATCGCCTGATGAGGGCGTCCATGGTCAAGGCAACGCGGTCGTGAAGCTGGACGATGGACTCCCCATTTCTCGAGGGCACCACAGCCGACGAGTAGGTCGTGTCAAAGGCCGGGAACAGCTCGGCCAGCTTGTGGCTACTAGCAGAGGTCGGGTGCTCGAAGGATGCAGAACCATACCACTCGGACAGGCCAGCCTCGCCCAGGATGGCGGGCTTGTTGGCGGCATCGGACCTGGCAGACTGGGCCCAAGAGCGAATGAAGGGCTCGACAGTCTGCAGACAGCGGTAGTAAGGACTGGAGTAGACCCGTTCCACGGGCGGATCAAGCGTCATCAGGTGAGCGGCCAGCTCATGAGCCTGCTCTACGCCATGTGAAGTCAGGGCTGGGTCAGTGGCGATGCCGGTAGGTGACTTGAGGTAGGACGAGTAGTTCCCAGAGGCGTCCACGAGCCAGTTGGACCTGAACTGCAGAACCGAGGCAGCGAGGTCAGCCGGATTCCGCTGCTGAGGCTTGGGGCGGAAGCTTCTGCGGGTGACATCGGAGGCGCCTCGACTCTGGACCTGGAGATGTCGCACTTACGCCGTGCCGCGTCACGTAGATGACCTCGAGGGACATTTTCGAGCAGGGTGACCCTTTTTGTTTGGGAGGGAAATCTGCGTGGCGTCGAGTTAGTTGTGCAGGATCGAAACGGTAGAGGAAGCAGCAGCAAGCTTGGTTGTGTCTGAGGTGGGTGCCCAGGTGTGACTGAACACATTAAAGTCGACCCCCCTTTAGCACCAACGCTAAACAAAACCTTACTTTACTAATACCTAAGTTAGCCTTAATTTATAACTAAAAGTTAATAGTTTAAAAATATATAATGATTTTAATTAAGCTATATAAATAAGCATTCTTTCTTATAAAAAGTTTAGAATAATTTATTACTCCTTATTTTTACTTAATTAGCACCTAAAAGTAACTTTTACATCCTTATTTACACGAGTTATACGCTTATATATTAACACGTAAGTCGGGGCAAGAAAACCTTTAAACTTAGGTACGAGCTTCGCTTTTAGACTTACTATTAAAAGTATTATACTAATCTAGTATAGTATATTTATATATAATGCTTTATAAAGTTCAATCTTTAGTAATATTAATAAAATAATAATAATAAATAAGTTTATTAACTATTTACATTCTTTAAGTTCATTTAATAAGCTAGAACTATAATAAGTATCTTAAAAAAAGGATATAATGTATCTTTTTAGATAATATAGTAAGTTTTACTATGTGTAAACTATATAGTAATATTTTAATTTACTTTTATAAGCTTAGAAGCTTTTATATAAGTAGGTAAAACGTTAGATTATACTCTAAGGTACCTATAATTATTCGCGCTAGTATTATTAACTAGTTTTATTAAAGTTAAAGCTATTATAGTTTATAAGTAACTTAGTTAAATACTATAAAATATTAAATAAAAGTACTATTTACTATATAACTTATATAAGAATAAATTACTTAAAATTAGTAATATTAAAAACCTACTATTACTTTATAAGTTCTAGCGCTACTTAATATATATCCTGTTAGTAAAACTAACTAACTATAATAACTTTTTTTATAAAACTACTTTAAAGCGATTAATAAACTACTGCTTTACTAAGATAACCTTAGTAAAGTAACTATATTTTATTACTATAAATAGCTCTTAGTATATAGCCTTAATAGCTTTATTAATTATTATAAATAGTAATAAA
>MAVT02001633.1:0-11040 GCA_001702395.2 Diaporthe helianthi
ACTAGGTACTCTAGGGTATAGCCTAACGCTATAGCTACTTATATAAAGGCTTTTAGTTTTATAAAATTAAATTAAAACGTTACTATAAAATTTCTTATATAGTAAAACTTATTATATCTATCTAAAAATATATATTATATTTTATCCCTTTAGAATACTTACTATAATTCCAGCTTAGTAAAGGAACTTAAAGAGTATAAATAGTTAATACTACTTATTACTTATATATATATATTAACTCTCTTAAATATAAGCTAAAAAACTTATAATTATATTCTTTTTAACTGAGTTAATTTAAATATATCCTACTTTTATTACTAGGTCTTTAGTTATATCTATTATAACTTCTTTTTAAGCTTAAATAATTTAATAGTATCTAGTTATTTAATATACTACTTTATTAAACTCTTAACTTTAAGCTTAAGCTTTTTAAAGATTGAAATTTAATTAAATTCTCTTATAAATTATCTTAATATTTTTAAAAAACTATATACTATATTTATATTTAATAAATCTATTAAATATAGTAAATAAAGTTAAAAGTTACTATATTATAAAAAAACACTTATTTATTTATCTTTATTTCTATTACTATTTTTAAGATATTATACTAATATATTTAGATAATAAAGTATATTTACTTTACTTAAACTTATATTATATAGGTAGTTTTTTATTTAAGTAATTTAAAATAACTTTATAAAAAAGACTTATAATAGTTAACTTATTTTATTAGTAAAGAATATTTTAAAGAGTAAATTTAAAACCTTTATATATTTTCTAAGATAAATAAAGTAATAATAGCTTTTTAAAACTACTTATTTTAAAGAATTTAAGAACTTAAACTATGTAATAAATAATATTTCTATTTAGTATTTAGTAGTATTAAATTAGCTTATAATCTATAAAAGCTTTAACTTTAATAGGAGTAATATAAATAAACTAAGTTATATTTAAAAAAGGCGTTTAGCTAAATAAGTTATAAAAGTAAATTAAAATATTGCTATAGAACTTATTATATTTACTGAAAAGATATATTATATCTTATTCTTTTAAAGTCCTTTTAATATTTCTAGCTTATTAAAGAAACTAAGGAAATATAAATAGTTAATAGTTAATATATAAAATAAAAATATTTTTATATAAGAACTATAAGGTACTTTAGAGTTTTAAATATAATAAGATATTAATTATAGTTTAAGTTAATAAATAGTTTAAAACTTTACCCCTTTTTTATAAAAAGTATATCTTTTAAATAAAAAAGTAATATAATATAACTTAAAAGATATTACAATATTAATAATAATTATTATTATTGTATAATTTATAATTAGCTATTTAAGTTAAAAAAGTTTTAAAACGTATATAATGTTCTTATAAGTTTATTAAAATAATAAACTATATTTTAGTAAGCTAAAACTTAAGTAAAACCCTTTTACTATTTTATTTTCATTACTTATTAGCTATTTAACTATAAATTTAAAAAGCTATAAATAATATTACTTATACTACGAAATTCTTAGAAAAGAAGAAACCGTCTTTTATTATATTACTACCTTTTAACGTTACTATAACCCTTTTTACTACTATTTTAAAAGGGAAAGTAATAGGAAATTCGTAAACCTTTAATAAAATCTTAAGTTTCTAAATATTTAAACTTAGATTTCTTTTTAACCTATTCCTTTTTCCTTTTTCTTCTTTACTACCTCTTATATTTTTATAAGTATTAAAAATATATATAAGAAACTTAAAGTATATAAAATACTACTAGTTAATTAATTCCTATATAATTAATAATAAGTAAAGACTATATATACTCTTAATTAAGCTAGGTTTAAATCATTACTATGTTTTCACTTATAGATTATTAGTTATTATATAATCTATGTATAAAAGGTAGTTATATAGCTTATGTACTACATTTAACCTATAAGTACCGGGTATATAGGACCCTAGGTTGCGCGTACAAGGAGATATGAAGCGAAGATTATAGCATGAACTAGACGTCCCCTCTGTCCTATATCAGGGGCGGCCCAGGTGCTTTCAGAATGGGCTGATCGGGACATGATCCGAGGCGCTGGGGGCCGGGATTCTGTGGGCTCCCAAAGCCAGTATGCCGTGGTTTGCCTAACCACGTGTCAGGGCCATCAGACAACGCCATCCCGACAGCCGGACGGCTTCGGCCAAGCCTGAGCAAACGAGGGCTGACTGATGTGATAGCACCAGAGCAGGCCAGACCGGGGCAGTATGGCCAGACCTTTGAGGTCACTGCGACTGTACCGCGCCACGAGATAGTATGCTGTTCTGCTGACTTGGGCGAATCGGGACCGCGAGAGCAAACAATTCTTTTTTAGGCGTGTTTTCTTCTGGGGGCTTTTTTTGGGGGTGGGGGGGTGTGTTGGCGGATTGGCAGGTATTTCCACGGCCCCGGCCATCGGGAAAAGGAGGCTCTGTCTGCAGGATCGACGTCGCTATCGCACTGACATCGGGCACTAACGGGACTTGCCCAGGTGGTTCTCACCCGCCCAGCCAGCCCATTGCAAACATGTGTGCCTACCTACCTAACTGGGTAGGCACCTAGGTACGGAGTACTTTGCATACAGCGGCCTCTTTCTACCTTTTTATAAGGCTCGCAGCGGCATGACGCCCGTCCACTCCACCTCGACGGAGGGAGAACCCGCCCCCCACGTACAATAATGAATCGTCGACGACAAAACCCGACAACGACGACAGCTACGACAACTGAACTGGAATCATCAATAAAGGGTTCATCCCAGGTCACGAGCCGACTCTCACAACACAGGGGGCCGAACCATACCATCGTGACTGACATCGTCACCCCGTCGCTGTTGTTGTTTTACTCTCTATCTCTACTCTATCAATAACCATCTTGACAAGGATCCATTGGCATCATGGAGCCTCAAGTCCGTGACTTTCCCGACCAGGAAAAACAACCCAAACCCCTGCTGGATGGATCAACCACAGAGGAAGGAGACCTCACCAGAGAGCCAACACCAAGAGTGGCCCTCGAGAGGATCCCGACATACCTGCAGCCGCCAATATCGGTACGGGAACGACTTCGCCATTTCACATTTGCGTGGTACACTGTCACGTAAGCCAGCCCGCAAGCCCTCGCCCACGCTACTTAGCACACGAGGCAACTGACCCTTTGCACCAGCATGTCCACCGGTGGTATCGCCCTCACCCTGGGCCTGACACCACATCGGTTCCGTGGCCTCGACACGATCGGCCTAGTCGTGTTCCTCTTCGATCTGGTCTGTTTCGTCCTCATCACGGCGTGCCTACTCCTGCGGTTTGTCTTGTACAAGCACACCTTCTCCAAGACTCTCACCCACCCCAAGGAGGCCCTCTTTGTTCCCACCTTGTTCCTTTCCATCGCCGCACTCCTGTCCAACGCGGAAAAGTACGGAAGCTTGTTCCTCTCCCCGACGGCCCAAGACGGGCTCGCCCTGTTCCACCGCATAACCTACTGGCTCTACCTCGCCGTTACCTTCCTCGTCTCAGTCATCCAGTACCACCTCCTCTTCACCGTCAAGGAGCACCGCCGTCTCCAGGCCCACGCCATGACGCCAGCCTGGATCCTGCCGATATTCCCTGTCATGCTTTCTGGCACCATCGCCGCCTTTGACTCGCGCACGCAGACGCCCTCCCACGCGTTGGCCATGATCACTTCGGGCCTCGCAGCACAGGGCCTGGGCTTCATGATCTCCATCTTCATGTATGCCACGTACCTGAGCAGGCTGATGGTCTATGGTCTACCCGCGCAGCGGCCAGGAATGTTCATCGCGGTCGGGCCGCCGAGTTTCACCTGTGCGGCGCTGGTGTCCATAGCGGACGATGTGCCCAGGATATTTGCTGCCCAGGTACCCGTCGTCAAGGGCATGGTCAGCCCTTCAGTGCTGGCAGACGGCGTGAGGCTGGCGTCGCTGTACTGCTCGCTCTTCTTGTGGGGGCTGAGCTTCTGGTTTTTCACGTCTGCGCTGTTGGCCGTCATTGCGGGCATGCCGGATAGTAAGTTCCACCTCAGTTGGTGGAGCTTCGTGTTCCCGAATGCCGGCTTCACAATCTCGACGATCCGGGTGGCCGGAGCGGTGGAAAGTGAGGGGCTCTTGTGGTTCAGCACCGTCATGACCATCGTCCTGGTCCTGGTCTGGTTGTTCATCGCGTGGAGGTGTGCCTACGCGGTAGTGCAGCGGGAAATCGTGTGGCCTGGTCATGATGAGGACTCGGATTAGGTGAACAACCGTCCACGGTGCACGCTTGTCTCGAAGGAGCACCAGTCGCCGATATTCCCTCGACTGTCAGAAGGGAGGGGGGGGGGTAATTGATTGTGTAGGCTCATACGAACCCATGAAAAACTGTGGACCGGCGCCGTCGCCTGCCCACGCTTGAGATCCTAAGCACTGACAAGTCCCGCTTTCGAAGGGGCCAACAGTTCCAGACGCACTGACAGAACACCGAGGACGAGGACGAGGACCGCTCCGTTTTCAAATCCAAGTTTGGTAAGCCATTCCTTTGTATTGTATGATACACAGTAGCACCGAAGAGCGATGGGCCGGGGTAATCCATCATTTGGATGCTGACCAGCCGCTTGCAAAGCCAGGAGCTGACATTCCTTGAATAAGACGAGCCCTGGAGGATAGCAAAATTGGAACAAGACTGGCCGGTCTGCGTGGGTGGACATTGATGCGAGGTCGATGATGGACGGGTTTCTCATCTAGATACCTCTCAATCTACCACTAGGTAGATAAATGGAAGGCAGTGGAGTTGTAATTGTGAAGCCCAGCTGTTTTTTCTCTTTCTTTTGGGCTGGTTGTATTTAATCTGGGTCCACTGTCCAGACTCCAGCATGACTCAGCCGAGACCCCGACATGTCAACTTTCCCGTAGTGTGCCATGCAGCTTCCCGGTCTTTTACATAACTGACCATTCCCTCTAGGTATCTTCTAAATCCCCTAGGTGCGTTTCTTAAGTATATACCTCTTAGCATCTAAGTTACTAAGGCTTAACTACCTAAATTAAGGTAAGTAAGATAGGTATATAGAATACCTATAGATTTTTATTTTATTTTCCTACCTTATAGTAAGAAATCTAGTTCTAAGGCTAGTAAGAGTAACTAGAATATATATTTAGTAGACTTAATGTAGTAGTTATGTATTATTTCTTTATTAAGGGTATTAGATGTTAAATTTTATATACTTATAGTAGTATAGAGTATACCCTTAGCTTAAAGGTAAATTTAATCTTATTTTTATTTTCTTCCTCTTTCTTTTTTATCTTTATTATACTTACTACTTTAGTAATTACTTAGTAAAATATTATCCTTATTAGAAAATATATATAATAGTTATACTATTATTTCTTTATTAAGATAAGCCCTTAATATTATATAATATCCTTATAACTTTATATATTAGCTTCTTTTATATAAGTTATTATTAGTAAGAGAAGTAGTTAGAGGATTTATAAATACTTGTATTGTTACCTTAATTAGTAAGTAATAGAATATTATTAAGCCTTTTTTATTAAATATATAGATATTTAACTTATTTATAAAGTAAGTAATATTAGAAGATTTTATTATTATTAATTGCTTTAAGTATACGTTCTATTATAAGTAAAATATATTAAAAGGCTATAAAAGGTATATTAAACCTTTTATTTATATAGTATCTATTAGGTATAAAGGAGAGTTATAAAGAAGTTTTTAGTAGTTAATAGTATTATTTCTAATAAGCTAGATAAAGTTAGTCTTTATATTAGTAAGCTTTTAAATTAGTTACTTATTATAGTATTATTATAAGTAATAGTATTTTTTAAGAGTAAGTAGTATATTAATACTATTTACTTATATAATATTATTAAGTACTTACTTAGAATTAAGTTTATTATAAAGAAGTATTTAGAAAGAGGATAGGACTTAGATAAAAAGAGCTACGAGAAGTATTTATAATGTAATTATTAATCTTAAAAGCTTATAATTATATATAGAATATATAAAGATAATAAGATTAATATATAAACTTAGGTAAATTAGGAAATAGAGATCCTTAAGTCTTATCTAAATACTATAAAAGCTATTAGAGTACTATAAAAAGGATTATAATATAAAGTACTTAGTAAGAAGAGTAGGTTACTAATACTTAGGTATTCTTAGAAAGTAAGAGGATTAAAATCTACTTTATATACTTATAAAAAGGAAAAAAAAGCTGTTTTATAAGTTAGTATTTTTTATAAAAGAAACTAAGGGCTATAAGGTAGGCTATATATTAGTAATATATAATATTAAATCTACTTTTTAATATTATATATTATATTAATAAGAAGGGATAGCCTTTCCTCATATTACTTTATTATAATACCTATAGCTAGTAGTACCCTAAAGTATACTTCTTAGTAAGTAGTTAGAAAGCTTATTTAATTACTATATATTTAGACTAGTTAAGTAGGTATATAGTATTATACACTTCTTAGTATATTATTATTAATAATTCAGTAGTAGAGTAGAAGGGATTTTGAGCTCTAAGCTATATCCTTAATGTAGAAATAAAGATATAGCTTTATTAAAAGTATTAGAAGTTATTAGTTGATAAGATCTTTAAAGGGAAGGAATATAAGAAGGTAAAAAGTATAGTAGACTTTATATTATTCTTAGTAAAAATAAGAAAAGAGTATATTATAATATATAAATAGGCTATTATTACTATATTCATAGAGCCTTAATTTAATGAGATTTAGAAGTAGATTAAGAAGAAGTTTATTAATAGTAATAATATCTATTATACTAAGTAAGTATAGATAAATATCTTTATATTAATTTAAGTACTTATAACCTTTTTATTTGAGGGCATTTATAATAACCTAAAGGTAAATAATATAAAGGGTAAATTAGTAATATAAAGATATTCTTACTTTATAAGACTTATAATTATATATTAGTTATCTCTTTATAGTATAAAAAGGCTAATAGTCTTATAGTAAAAACTAGTATTTTATTTTATTTAGTAAAGTAAGACTAATACTTATAATTACTCCTTAAGTTACTATAAGTACTAATAATAGGGGAGTTATACTAAGTAAAGGAGGATAAAGAAGTTATTATAAAGTAGAGTTTTTTTACCTTAGATATAGTAAATAGGTTATATACCTACCTTTTTTTCTATAAGTTTTAGCTTTCTTATATATACTTATAGAGAGTATATCTTTTTAATAGTAATAGTAATAGTAAGAAGATTTTTTATAGGTATTTAAGAGAGTAGTTAAAGTAGGTATTAATTATAGGGGGTAGCTTAAGTATATAGAAGAGTAGCTAGACTTATTAAATAGTATTACAGTACTAGTAGATAGGTTAAGGTTATAAACTTATTATTATATAAAGGAGGAAAGACTATAAACTTATAGGCTAGTAGTAAAGCTATAGCGTTTATATATAGTAGGCCCTAGTACTTAGTAGGTACTATAATAGTACCCTCCCCTTAGACTATAGTTATCCCTAACTATAGCGTAATAGTATTCCCCTAGGTACCTATATTAGTATTTATTAACATTACTAAGGGCCTATTTATAGCTATAAGTAGTCGTACTAGCGATATACTAGCGAGCCGCACCTATACCTTATATAAGCTACTATACCCTATTAAGAAATATATACTCTTATCCTAACTATACTATATTAGTATCTCCTTACTACCTTCCTATCTTTCCCTTACCTTATTACTACTACCTTACCTACCTATTATACCTTTATATCCTAACTTTCTTCCTATTATTCTATATTACTATAAGTTTAACTAAATATCCCTATTTTACTATTAATAACTAATAATTATAGCTCCTTACTAGTTATATTTTATTAAAGTAATTTAGGTATTTATAATAAAGGAGAAGGTCTATAGATAATATCTTTAAATAGTACTTAAGTATTAAAAAGATACTTAAGAGGAGACCTATTATATTTAGCTCTTAATTTACTATTATCTTATTAGTAGTTTAATCTTATATAGCTAGTATAAAGACTATAAGAATACTTATAAGGTAGTAAGTTAAATAACTATAAGTAAGATATAGTATTACTAACAAAATACTTCTTAGATACCTACTTCTAAACTTAGAGATACTAAGGACTTTACTAAGTTAATAAACTAGGAGGATTATACCTTTTATCTTATAAAGTAGGGTAACCTAAATAATACCTACTTTTATAATAAGGATAATAGTAATCTAGTAAAGATTAGAGATAAGTATATATATATAATATAAGTAGGACTTAATTAAATAATCTAGGCTAGTTAGGCTCTAGCTAAGGCCTTCCTTACTACCTATAGTATATAGTATTACTATTATAGCTTAGTAACTCTAAAGAAGAATTATAAGGTAAGTAGATTACTCCTATAATACTACTATTCTACTAACTATTACTTATAAGTTTAAATAAATATATTTAATACCTATATTATATAGTAGCGTCTCTTTATTACTTAGATAGTTAGTTCTTACCCCTTTAAAGCTATTACTATACTTAAAGTAGTAGTAGAATAGTAGTCTACTTAGTATATAAGTTTAATCTAATTAGAGAGCTAGCGTTATAATAGCGTTAATATATAGTAGCTTTACCTAGATAATAGTAATACTAAATACTATAAGTAAATAATTACTAAGAAGGACTTTACCTATACTACTAAGGTTATATAGTACTTTATATACTATAGCTCTATACCTATTAATAGTTTATAGTACCCTAATAAATTACTAGTATTTTAATAGCTAATTTATAAAAGGAAAATATAACTCTATTAATAAGTATAATAGGGATAATAATAAAAAGGTCTAGGAGGGTAATAACTCTAATAATATATAAGAAGAGGAAATAGTAGCCTTCCTATCTTATATACTCTAGTAAGGGTAGGGTATACTATAGGTATTTTACTACTATTATATAGTATTTTAATGCTTAAAAAGTCTTTTTACTATAGTTTTTAATATACCTAGTTTTTTATTTTTATATAATAGCCCTATACTAGTATTCTAAATATAAACTAATTCTACTTGCCCCTCTTAATACTATATAAGTACTAGCGTTCTACTATATCTTATCTTTATTCTAGCTAAATCTACTAGTTAAGTAAGCTAGGCTTCTTTAAGTAATTATTATTAAACTTAGTAATATCTTTATTATAGCCCTCTAAGTTAGTTATAAGCTATTATAATAGCTTATATAGCTATAGCTATTTAACCTAGTACTCTAAGTAGCTATTTTATAGGTAAGAGTTAAGTATCTTCTTAAAAACCTAGTATTCTAGTTCTTCTTCTCTAAAGTCTATTATAAAAGCTTTAGCGTTTTATAGGTAATATTCCTTATTAATATATTCCTAGTTAAGGAGTTTACGCCTATACTACTAGATAAGGGAAATATAAAATATAGGGAAGCTAGATAGTAAGCTAGCTACTTAATAGTAATAGCCTATTAATATACCTTTAATACCTAAGAAGGGCCCTTGGGATCTAGGCTTAGGGCAAACTCCGAGCACTTAGCCTACGCAGCGCGCGCGCCGCGCCCGCGTACCTAGGTAGTCAGCCAAACCTATTCAAGCTTAGTAGAGCACATTGTCAAAGGCTTATAGTCTTATACCTTTAATACCTTAAAGGGGCTCTCCTACTTTACTATTAGCTTCTTAATAGGTTATTTATAGTTTATATACTATATATTAACCTAGACTAGATTTCCTACTACTAGTATTTTAGTATTAGAGTAGTAGGTATTAGCCTATATATAAACTTATTCCTATATAGAGGCTAATATAAAATAGATATAGTTATATATAATTAGTATTTTATTAATAGTAGTACTAGTATAGTAGAACTACTCTTACTAGAAGGCTATTTAGGGTATTATAGCTAAGTATATAGGCTTTATTCTTAGAGAAAGATTCTACCTATAATTAGTAAATAAGAAGGAGACCTTTATTAACTTAGATACTTAGTTATTAGCTATAAACTTAGCTAAGGGTAGCTAGTTAGCCTAGTTATCTTAAAAGAATAAGTAGTAGCTATTTAACTACTACTTTATATATAAGTTAATAATCTCTATTTACCCGTTAGTTTAGGGGTAATATATAGTTAATATGTATAAGGAAATACTAAGGTAATAGCTAAGTTCCCTCTAAAACACTAATATAAACTAAGGGCTTTTATTAAATATAATAGTTTCTAAGGAGTTATAAAGCTAAAACACTACTAATATAAAGGTATTTATAACTATTTATACTATAGTATCTTAAATAAGTATAAGGTAGTATATCTTAGAAAAGTAGTTTACTACTATTATAATTATCTTAACGTTAAACACTAACGAGTTGCCTACCCTAACGAGTTGCCTAATTTTACGCTAACTACTCCCATTTATCTTTTTTACGCGTTTTTTCGCGCAGTTTCTCAAAATAACCAAAACAAAAGAAGCCAATATTAAACTTACTTTTTAAGCTATCTAAAACAATTTAAAACTTAGTACTTAACGTATATCTAAGATCTATTAAGTCCTTTATATTACTTTATACAATAGAATAGCTAGCTAAACTACATAATAGGATATCTATTCTAATAATAAAAAATTAATAAAAATAAAAGAGGAGGTTATTACTTAATATATACTTAACTAAGATTTATAGGGATATTTACTTATTTTTATAGATATAGAAGATATAGCTAACTTTTTACTCTAAAACTATAGTAGTAGCGCTATTAGGAAGAACTAGGTATAAAGATTTATTATATTAGAACTATATCTTAAAACACGCGTTAACTATATATATAATTACTTAAGGGCCCTTTATAAAGACTTAAATATAATAAACGCGTAATTTAACCTTATATTAAATATATATATAAAATATAGGATTATAGATAATAATACCTATAACTTTAATAAAATAGGCTTTATAATAAGTATTAGTATACCTAAAACAATAATTATAAGTATAAACTAACGTAGATAAGCAAAATTAATATAGCCTAGAAATTAGTA
>MAVT02001634.1:0-11040 GCA_001702395.2 Diaporthe helianthi
TTTAATATATTTAGTTTTAATTAGTTTTAATTAATTTTAATTAATATAATATTATAATTTAAGTTATTGTGCTAATAACATTGAAAAGTAGGCAACTCGTTGGGGTAAGCAACTCGTTAGTGTTTAACGTTAGAACAAGCTTGTAGATATTATTACCTTTTCAAAGCTAAAGCTTCTTGCTTATTATACCTATTTAGCATAAAATTTTTCAAATAAAAAACGCTTTATAAAAAGAATATGCAATTTCCTAGGTATTAACTAGCGCCTTTATAACTTTTTTAAGAAAATAAATAACGCAAATATTAAACCTTGTTATATTCTTATTTAGCGCTACAATAGTAGCCTTTATGCAAATACCATAGCAAAAATCTTTTTATACTCTACTTACTTTACTATAATTATAGTAATATTTTATAAACATTAAAACTATAATTTATATAATTATTATGCAAACCAATTTGTTTGCTACCTTTACTATAAGGACAATTTTAAATAAAGTACTATTATTTACTGCAACTTTATTTTTTTGAATATATTTCTTACTCTACTATTGCAAACGGAAAATATGCAAACTATATTTTCCACATGCTATTAAATTGCAATTATAATTTTAATTTTAGTAGCAATAAGTTTAAATGCATATATAAAAATATAGCTAGAATAAATTAACAAACGTGCTTAAAATAATAGTTATTGTTATTAATACTATTAATAGGCTTATAACTTTCTATACTTAAACCCTTGTTTGTTTAAAAACGCTAAAGTAAACTATATTGTTAATTATAAGAGGGCTTATAAAGTAGTTTAAGCTTTAAATAAAGCTGCTATTAGACGAGATAATAAGGATTAAAGGTAAAGCAAGGTAATAATTGCTTATATATAGGATGTATATAAAGGGAACTTTTAGTAAATAGGTAAAGTTTGCTTTAATAACTTCAAAAGAATTAAAATTAATCTTTACAATTTATATAAAAACATGGTAATATTGGTTTTTAAAGTAAGTAACTTTATACTAATATAATTAATTGCTTAATAAAAACCTTTTAATATACAAGCGTAGCTTAATGTATTTTTTCTTAGGTTTTAAGCAATGCTAAAAATAAGTAAAAAAAGCATTATTTAAAAGCAAAGTAAATAAAAACTTAAACACAAGCTAGCTAAAAGGGGTAAAACAAAGAAGGTTTTGCATTAGGATTTCTAACAACTATTAAAACTTGCTTTAGTTAAGATTTTAATAAACCAAAAGTCTTATTTAACACGCTGCTATTTAAATCTTTTTTTTGCTTAAGCTTTTGTTATCCATAGTTCTTAATTATTATTCTAGTAAGCATTATCTATAAAATTATCCTCCTTTATAAGGTTAATACCTAAGGTTAAAGCCAAAAGATTATTATATTAATTGATTTTTATAGCAAAGTTTAAAACTTAAAAAGTATTTAAATAACTAGTAGTTACATTGCCCTTATCCTACTAGTTATTAACTTTCTTATTAGCTTTATTAACTTTATTATAGCCCTTATTAACTTTATTATCGAATATATTTTAATTATTATATTTTATATTTTGCGCATTATCTAGGTTACTATTAGCATTATAAAGCCTTTTATTAGCAATATTTAAATTATACCTAACTATATAAAATCTATTTGCTACATTATTAGCCTTATTACTAGAGTTATTTAGGCGCATTAAGTTTAACTTATTTTAAATAAATTTGTTTAAAGGCGCAAGATTTATATTCTATAGCATTAGCGTTTCTAATTTCTATATATTAGCTGCATTCTTAATAAACCTCTTAAGGTTTTAGCTTGCAAAGGTTCTACGCAAAGTACCTCCCCTAAGTGCATGTAATTAATACGCATTTTTGGGAAATATTTCTTCCACAAAGAAAAACCTATTCTATTAATAAAATATTTTTGCAATGCGCAAGTAACTTATTTTGCGCACATAGTTATAAATTAAAACTAAATCTTTAACCTTTAATAGCTCTAGTTTAGTTAGGCTAGCTTTATAAGTATAGCTAGCTAGTCTTTTTTTATATACTACTACTAATTCTATTGCCTTAGTAACATTATTAGCTTTAGCCTAAAGCATCTAAATTCTTTTTTAACGCTTTTTCTATTAATTAATTAGCTAACTAAGGTTAAACTTACTATGCTAGAATCTTAGTTTCAAGGGGAATAACTAGCTTTTATCTATAAATTAGATAGAATAGTATATAGCTATAAAACGCTTATATAAAAATATAGTTTGCAAATAAAACTAACTTTAGGTACTTTTTTTACTTATCTTCTTTATATACAAATTTAGCAAGCGCCTAAAAGATTAGAAAATAGCTAGTTGTAACTAGTTTTTATACTTATAGGTTGTATAAGAATACTACTACCCTAAGCACCCTTAGTAACTTAAGAATACTAGTAAATTCGCTTCTGTTTTCTAGTTTACTATTAACTAATACCTTTAGTAAATATTTATATTTAAATAAAATATTTTAAATAAAAAATCTTTTAAGGCTTCTAACGTTGCACTAGTTAAAGTATATGCAAAAGAGTATTTTATTAAATTACACTAGGTTTTAACTAAATACTTATATTTGCTATTTTTTAGTATATATTAAATGTTAATGCGTACTATTTTAAATAGCTAACTTAATTATATAAAACTAACTTTCTCTTTCTATATATGCGTAGCAAACTGTATATATAGTAAATAAAAAGAAATACCTTCTAATACATTAGTATATAAACGCTTTTAGTAGTAAAACTAGCGCATCTAAGAAATTATAAAGTTTTTACCCTTATAGCTAAATTTAATATAATAGTTGCAAATAATCTTATTACAAAAGTTAATATTATTAATTACTTGCTAATAAGGCTAGTTCTTTTCTATATAGCGCTAAAAAGCATTATTTACTACTTAGAATTTAGTAGCTTTTTTTTAAAGGCTTTAGCTTAGCACCTTGTAAGTTTATAGGGTAGTATTATATAAACTAGGAAATCTGCAATTTATAGTAATTTTTTTAACTACATTAATTTGAGGTTTAACAATGCTATAGCATTTTACGCAAAGACGCTGTTTAGCTATAAATTGCACTAGTTGTTTAAGTTACCTTTAGGGTTATTATTAGCAACATTAAAGCTAAAAAGCCTAGAAAGAGTATTAGCTATAAGGTTTTTGCTATCTAGGATATACTTTAATCGAAAGTTAAAAGACTTAATAATAGTAATTTAGCGGCTACCTAAGGCTTTAGGGATATTTAATATACTACTATTAATTTAATTAATAAAAATACGTGCCTTTATTTTAAAGGTAAAACAATAACTAAATAGATATATCCTTATTTGTTAAAAAGCGTAAAGAATAGCTTAACACTTGCGTTTTATAGCGTTATATTTTTACTTAGCTATAGTTTATATGTTACTATTAAATCTAGCTAGTTTACAATAGCTATCTATAACTTGCATTAGTATAGCGCTTTATTTAAATAGGCTAGCATTAACTATTAAAATAACTTCTCTACTATTAGCGTAGTTAATAGTAATTTATATTAATTAAGTAGAAATTGCTTTAACTAGAGTATTTAATGCTTTTTGCTTAAATAATATTTATTGGAAAATAACGTTTTTCTTAAGTAAGTTATATAAAAGCCAAGTAAGCGTTACAAAATTCTACATTTAATATTTATAGTAGCCTACTATTTCTAAAAATAAACAAATATTTTTAATACTTTTACAAACTAACTAGCCCTAAATCTTTTTAATTTTCTTATTTTAAGGTTAGCGGCTATTAATTCTATAAATATACTTAACAATATTAACGCATATTTTATACTATTTAAACTTAAAGGCCGAAATAGTTATACTTATAAGTTTTATATTTAAAACAATCTTGTAAAAATTTTAAATATATTTTAAGATATAGCGTTATATTCTAAAAAGGTTGTTAACCTTTTTATTGTTATATATAGTATAAAGCCCTTTAACTATAATATTATCTAGAAAAGCTTAATATACATATAGGATTAGATTATACAAAAATCTTATTATTATATGTATAAATTAAGCAATAGAATTTATTACTCCTATTAAAATTATATATATTTAGAATAACCCTATTAGTATAGCAAAAGTTATTATATCTTAACTTATCTTTGCAAAAGAAACTTAGTTATACTTTAAAAAGAAATCTAGTAGTAACAAAACTTTGTATATAGCAAATTTTTTAAAAAACTAATTAGCCGCTAAGGGTATAAATATATTCTTAACAATAAAAATATTGTATTTCTAAGTATTATTAATAAGTTTTAAGCTACTATTTTTCTTTATAACTAAAATTACTTATTATAATATAATATATAGCTTTCTTTAATAGTTTTATAGCAAATATAGTTTTTAAGTAAAGCAATAACCTTGTTATAAAAGGTATAAGGAATAAAAATACTATAAGAATAAAAGGGCTTATAAAGAATAGTTTAAATTTCCTAGAGTAGCGCCATTTTAAGTATAATCTTTTTTATTTTACTAGATTCCTAGGCTAGTAACTTTTTTTTATTTATAAATATATATTTAAACAAATTAAGTTTCTAATTAGAAAACTTATTGCAATTTGTTTTCTTTATCTTCTTCTAGCGCTTATTAGTAAAGTGTAATTTAGCCTAAAGGTTAAAAAACTTAGGTTTAATCTACTTATTATACTTAATAGGCGGAGTTACAGCTTATGCAAAATATATTTGCTTAATCTTTACTAGTTTCTAGCTAATCTTCCCTTTAAGTACTAATTCATTAGGGTATAAATTTAAAATAGATTTTATTTTTCTAGCTATTATTTTATATAATATATTAATAGATTCAAATATACTTTTACTCTAAGTATATATTTTAGTTAGGTTTAGCAATAGCGGGATTTTTAATTTTACCAAATAATAACTGCAAAAGCAAGTAGTTAACCCTTTACGCAGCGCTTCTCTATATACCTTTGCTAATTAATATGCAATAAATCCTGCAAATACTTAAATAAAAGATCGTAACTTAGAGTTAGGTATTAAGAGAATAGGCTTGTTATTCTTGTTTAGGTAAAGTTTTAGCCACTTAAAAATAAGTTCTTTGCTAATAGCTTGCTATTCTTGTTAAAAAGTATTAGCACCTAGTTTTCCGCTTTAAATATAAGTGCTTTTTTTCTAGCTTATTTAAATTAACTAACAACTACAATAAGCCGTATACTACTAAAGAGAAAGCTTACCTTTAACTTGTTAGTTATAATATACTAGAATGTTATTTTAGTTTAGATAAAGAAAGGTATATTAAGCAAAACTTTGTAGTTAAGCTTATTTAGTTGATTATTAACTATATAGAACGCTACTTAGTTTTTATAACTTTTAATTTAAATATTAGTAATTAAAATATCTATTATGGTTACTGCTATAATATTATATATTTTAAAGATAAGTAAAGTAGCTTAAAAAATAAGAGTAAATTCTATGTAAAGGC
This sequence comes from Diaporthe helianthi, assembly GCA_001702395.2. NCBI lineage: Eukaryota > Fungi > Ascomycota > Sordariomycetes > Diaporthales > Diaporthaceae > Diaporthe > Diaporthe helianthi. The sequence continues at coordinate 5,487 of MAVT02001634.1, forward strand.
TTAAACTTATAATATTTAGCTTAGCTTTAGTATTTAACATTGTAAAAAGCAGTTTATTTTTATAGCTTTCTAACTTTAGTGTTAAGTAGCTAACTAAAGTGTAACTTCGCTTAATAATAGTAGTAATATTAAAGTAAGATAATAGGTGCTTAATAGCCTAATTAGTAGTATTATATGCTTTAATTATTAAAACACTAGGTAGTTACAAAGTTGCAATATATAGAAGTTTTTCGTTTTGTAGCAAAAGTAGTAAACTAGGTGCTATAATTATTAAATAGCTAATATTAACAAATTGCTTAGAGTTAAAAAATTAAGCAAAAATTCTTTATTAATTTTTAAGCTACCTTAGAGTAATAAAACACTAGGCTTGCAACCAATTATACTTTTTATTGCAAGCTTTTCTATTAAAGCCTTATAATTAATATATCTAACTTTTTTAACTTTGCTTTAAATAAACTAAATATAGTTAATTAGTTTATTGCTAAGGTTTAATTGCATTTTTAATATTTTATTTTAAATATAGGGTTTTAGTATGCAAAAGTACCATTTTAGTATTAACTAACTAAAATCTTTAGGCTAGGTACTTTAGGAAGTTTTATTAGTTTACTTTAACTTATTCTAAATAGAGTTATTCTAGTTAAAGTTTAAAATAGTTTTTATAAATAAACTCTTGCCTAATAATACTTTTTACCTTTTTAGCGCTTAGTTATTAACTTTAGGATTACTAAGACTTATAATATAGGCTTGTTAAAGTAAAAATATAGTATTTTTAGGGTTTAACTATTTTAAGCAAAAGTTTAATATAGCTAAATCTACTTTTATAGTGCTAATTGCAAATACTCCGCTATATGTTAAACGTTAGTTACTTCTTTAGTTCCCTAAGTTTATAAAAAGTTTATATAAAGTTTTATTAATTGCGTAAGCTATATTCTTTTGGAAATAAGCATTTTATTCCTTTAGGGCCTTATAGCGAGTAATTTATAGTTTTTAAATTCTATTTTTAAGAAAGTTTTTAAAGAAACCAAAAGCATATTAACAAAAGCTAATGCTAACTGTAATATAGTAAAGTTGCACTATATGCAAGTTTATAGGCCTTATTAAGCTACTTTTAACCTTGTTTTAGTTATTTAATTAATATTTCGTTTTAGCTTTATCTTTAATAAACAAAAGGCTTTTTTTAATAACTATTTTAAGTATTTTGTATTCCTATTTAATATATTTAAAAGCTTTATAGATATAGTACAAGCGTTAACTACTATCCTGCTAAAACTTGTTAATTTTGGGGAAAGCTTTTATACTCTACCTTATAGTTTGCAATAAATACTAAAATATTAGCGTTATTAAGTTTCATATTAGTTACTTTAGCGTTAATAATATTGTTTAAAGTAGCAATAGGTTCTATATTATATACTATAAATATAAATAAAAATTAAATTTATTTTTCTATAAATCTTTCTTTTATTAGTAGGTATAAGAGTTTTTTAAAACTACTAAGCGCATATTAAATACTTTAATTATTAATTTTAAAGCTTTTTATTTTAATAATAAAATTATTAATTAAAGTATTATTATTAAAACGGGTTATACTTTTCTATAATAAAATCTTTTTTAGTTTAAATATAAGATTTTATTGCTTGCTTTTAACTTTAGGTTTAGGCTAAGCAAAAGTGCGCTATAAAGCTATTTCTTTTTAAATAAGTAAAATATTGTTACTAAGTAATCTATAGTTGCTAAGAGCTATATAGCTATTAAGCAAATTACTAAGTACTATATAGTTGCTGCTTACTATATAATTGCTAGATAAAGTATAATTGCTAGGTATTATATAGCTAGTAAATTTTATTTAGTTAGTGCAAATATATTACTAGCTAATTTGCCTATAGTAGTAACGCGCTATAAGCTATAGCCTAGAAGTTTTATTTAAACTTTTTGGGTTTGCTTAAGTTTAGCTATTTTACTATAAAGTAATATTTAGGCATTATACTGCTAAAGCTTGTTAAAGTATAATAACTATTTAGCCTTGTATTATTGCTAGGTGCTGCCTATTATTAGCTTTGTATAAGTATATTTTAAAAGTTTTTGCTTTATAACTTAAGGTTTTGTTTTCTTTTTTCTATATATTACAATATACTTCAAAGATAATTGCTATAAAGTTGGGCTATTTTTTTTGCTTTATTGTTTTTTTTATCTTGTTGTAATTAATATATATATGCTTAACCTACTTGGAAGGAAGCTTCTCCCAAAATTTATGCATTTTGTAGTTTTTTTATTTACTTATTTTAGTAAAGATTTAGTTAAATATTAAAGTAGTATACTAAAGATTGTAAGCTATTTATATATAGGTATTCTTAAGTATATACTAAAGTTATTGCTTAAGAATATAAAGCTATATAATATCCTAGGTATAGTAAGCTTTTTTAAGTTATTATTTCTATTTCTATTTAAGCTAAGTTTTAGTATTAGTTATATAAAGCAAAAGATTTATAAAAAGCTAAGGATTAATAGTAATACTTTTAAGTACTTTAAAAGCCTATTTGTTAGAAATATTTAGTTAATTTTTAGTAAATTTATACTAGTTAAAATACTTAGTAATATTATTATTTATAAAAAAACTAATTAGCCTAAGTATTTTATTTTTAGTAAGTACTTATATTAAACTCTTTTAGTAGTTAAAAATTAAACTACTATAACGTTAAGCGTTTTTCGCTATAGTAGTTTTCTATTTAGGGTTATTACTTAGGTTAATTATAGAGTTAGTTATAAGGATTAAAGTATTAATAAAAGCCTTAAACAAGCTACTGCTATTAGAAATACTATTATTAATTAATATAATAAATAATTATTATACTACTATAGCTAATAAATTGATTAAATAAAAGGGATAATTATAAATTTAATAGTGTAAATTATTGCTATTTTTTTAAGCTTTTTGTAATATATGTTATTATATACTATAGTTTTTATACCCCGGCGTTAATAGTAATAAGTAATTTATTATTCCAATATACTTTAAGCTTTTTTAAACAATTAAAGTATAATTGTATTATAAATTAGTTAAAAATTAAATTGCTTAATATACTATTGGGTTAAAGTAGATTGTGTAGCTATTTTTGCTATATAAAACCCACTTTAATACCTTTTAACATACTAAGGTAATTGTTTATTTTTCTTGCTTTTATAAAAACAAATCTAAGTGAAAAACTAGCTTTTTGCTTAGTGAAAAATAGGGTAAGCTAAATAGAAATAAAAGTTAAAAGTTAACTTCCAACGAATTCTTGGGTAATTAGTTTATCCAACAATGCTTAGAATACGTTAAATACTATTAATTATTAGTTATATTATTCTACTAATAAAATAAATTCTTAGGGTTGTAAAATTTATATTGGTTTAACTATTGGCTGGCTTTATTACTTTAAAGGCTCTAGATTTTAATTAAATAATATAGATTTTGTAGTTATCTACTATTAAAGCTAGGGGCGAGGCTTGCGCTTGGGTTTAGGGGCTTTTTGCCCCCAACCTTACTTGTTAACTATTTAAGCGCGCAAAGCGCGTAAGTAAGGACAAAGAGTTACTTTTAAGTACTAATTAAGTTAAAAAAAGGAGGATTAATTGTACTAAGAACTCTTCGTAAAGGGGGTATTTATTTATATAGTCTATGTTTAGGGTCGGCAAGTATTTCCAACTACTAAAACAATATACTAGAATATTATCTTAATTTAAATAAAAAAGAGTATACTAAGTAAAACTTTATAGTTTAGCTTATTTCATTAATTATTAACTATATAGAATATTACTTAGTTTTTATAACTTTTAATTTAAGTATTAGTAATTAAAATATTTATTATATATTTTAAAGATAAGTAAAATAGCTTAAAAAATAAAATTAAACTTTATATAAAGCTTAACCTTATAATATTTAGCTTAGCTTTAGTATTTAATATTATAAGAAATAGCTTATTATTATAGCTTTTTAACCTTAGTATTAAATAAGTAATGAAAATATAACTTTACTAAATAATAGTAATAATATTAAAGTTAAGTAATAAATACTTAATAGCTTAATTAGTAGTATTATATATTTTAATTACTCAAATACTAGGTAATTATAGAGTTATAGAATATAAAAGTTCTTTATTTTATAGTAAAGATAATAAATTAGGTATTATAGTTATTAAATAGTTAATATTAATAAATTACTTAGAGTTAAAGAAATTAAATAAAAACTCTTTATTAATTCTTAAGCTACTTTAAAAGGATAAAATATTAAGTTTATAAATAGTTATACTTTTTATTAAAAGCTTTTTTATTAAACCTTTATAATTAATATATATAACCTTTTTAACTTTATTTTAAATAAGCTAGATATAGTTAATTAATTTATTACTAAAGTTTAGTTATATTTTTAATATTTTATTTTAAGTATAGCTTTTTAGTATATAAAAATACTACTTTAGTATTAATTAGCTAAAATTTTTAAGCTAAGTACTTTAAAAACTTTTATTAGTTTACTTTAACTTATTTTAAAAAAAATTATTTTAGTTAAAGTTAAAAGTAATTTTTATAAATAAACTCTTATTAAATAACTTTTTTTACTTTTTTAATATTTAGTTATTAACTTTAAAATTATTAAAACTTATAATATAAGTTTATTAAAGTAAAAATATAGTATTTTTAGAGTTTAACCTTTTTAAGTAAGGGTTTAGTATAGCTAAATGTAATGACCTACTTAAGTAGCTCGCCAAGATACTAGAACGAAGTTCTAGTACTATTAGATCTTTTAGTCATTATAGTATAGCGGTAAACTAGCGGACGCTATATTACAAAGTACTAGAACTCCACGGTGGGCTAGCTCTTAGTGTATAATAGGTGCGGGTTCGATCCTCGGTCTTGTCGTGTCTCTAATCCCTTACCTGCTAACAAGTAGTTCCTAGGGGTCTAGAACACAACGAAGGTTGCCCTGCGGGGCCAGCAAAGATTACAATTATAAAGGTACCTAAACATAGAGGCGAGCCCTAAAAGGGCAAGTAGCTGCGGCTGCGTAAGCACTGTAGCTTAAGGACGCGCCCTCCGTGGAGAAAATATAGTTATAATAACCTACTTAAGTAGCCCGCTAGAGTACTAGAATAAAGTTCTAGTACTATTAAATCTTTTAGTCTTTATAGTGTAGCGGTAAACTAGCGGACGCTACATTATACTAAATTTACTTTTATAGTGTTAATTATAAATACTTTACTATATATTAAATACTAGTTACTTCTTTAGTTTTCTAAGTTTATAAAAAGCTTATATAGAGTTTTATTAACTATATAAGATATATTCCTTTAAAATTAAATATTTTATTTTTTTAATGGTTTATAGTAAATAATCTATAGTTTTTAAATTTTATTTTTAAAAAGGTTTTTAAAGAAATTAAAAGTATATTAATAAAAGCTAATACTAACTATAGTATAGTAAAGTTATACTACATATATATTTATAAGCTTTACTAGGTTATTTTTAACTTTATTTTAGTTATTTAACTAGTATTTTATTTTAGCTTTATTTTTAATAAATA
>MAVT02001635.1:0-11033 GCA_001702395.2 Diaporthe helianthi
CAGTACTAGAACTCCGTTCTAGTACCCTGGCGGGCCACTTAAGTAGGTTATTACAATTAATATTTTATAAGTTTAGATAACTAACTAAGGGTTAAAAACTTTATATAAAACTTATATAATAAGTTTATTATAACTCTATATAATATATAAGCTTTTTCAAATAAATTACTTTCTAATTTCCCCTTTATTTTTCATCTCTAAAAAATAGTTTTAATAACTCTAAGACCGGTTCGAACTTAGGCGCTTTAGTAAAAGGTAAAAAAGAATGACGGACGCCCGACGTGGGACTCTATGCAACAGTTAGGAAATGGATTAAACGATGAATCGTAGTAGGAGCTTACCGAACCCACAGCCTTGGGATGGCAAATAGACACCGACAGTGTACTAAAAGTCCCACGCTCTAGCCCTGTCGATGGGAAGAGAAACGGTCAGGAACAAATTTTGGAGTTTAGGATCGAAGAATTCTCACATTGAGCTAGCCGGGCTTGTCGGTGCAAGGTCTCGAATTTGTTAACCCATGTTCTTGTCGCGGCTACTTATCGATAAGAGCTTAAGCTACCCTACTTTCACCTAGAATTAGAAGCTTCTTAATAACAAGAATAAAGCAGTTCATATATAAGTTATAAAAACAATTATTAACATGTTATTTTTATATTTTATATTAACGTTATATATATAATTAATTTATAAGTAGTACTTATTATACTAATATAGAAATTTAAATATTATAATAAAGATATATTTTTAAAAGTATTTTATTAATTTATTATTAACCTAGTTATTAAAGGTATACTCTTAGAAATACTAAATTTAAATATAAATAATAAAGATTTATAAAAAAAGCCTTTTTACTAATATTTCTTTTAATATTTAATGTAACTACTAATTATACTTATATAAGCTAGGGATATTCTAATAATATATACCTACTTTATATATAAAGAACTTTATTTAATTAGACGGAATATATAATTAAAAGGTAGGTAGCTTAGTTAGTATTAAATCTAGAAGATAATAAAGTTATTAACGAAGATAACGAGGTTTAATAGCTAATACAAGGACGTGACATACCTCCCGAAGTCCATTGCTTTACTTCCCTTCTTTAAAAGCCTATTTAGATGCAAACTCACTAGTTCCCTAGGTCAGAGGTGCAAATACTGGTTTGAGAGCACAACTGGGCGAGAATGCTTTGCAAGGCATTGATTTACCGTGGTACTGCACTCCTGGAACTGCGGTTGTGTATGCAACGGCAAGTTTGAAGGGTAAATAAACCCACATCGTGAGTGATCACGGCAAGTAATAAGTCCTTGTTTGCTAGCTGAGAGGGGTGAGCACGGCACTTTGCGATAGCAAAAACAGATCGTGGACATAAGGCGGGCGGTACATAAATCAGCTGAGGTGCCAGTGCAAGGACTTATGTATGATACAGGTACTTTCTTGACAAAATTGAATATCTGAAACGTCTTGGGAATGAGGTAGCGAAGAAAGGAGGAAGAGGTTCAACTCGAGATGGGTTGTAATTTCCTAGAGCAGTTGGATGCTGCAGGATGCATGACATTTGATATTCGTTCTTCGGGCTGAAACGATCAAGAGTGTCTCAAAAAATTGTTGTAGACTGCGAGCGCTCCTTTTTAGCAACTCTGGGAACAGCCAAGACGCAATTCATTAGGTAACTGCAGTACCGCCCAATTGGGTACCTAGGTACTATCCACCTCTACCATTAATCATCGTGTCTAGGTTACATGGCATGATCGCTCGTGCGGTAACAAATTGGCGCCTGGCCTACTTCTTCATCCACATCACCACCTGGACAGGATCAAGGGCCGGATCTTCGGCTTGAGTCCTGCTACAGAACTCATGAGGAAGATCAAGGACAAGGCCATGGCCCTCGGCGGAGAATGCCGACGAGCAAGCCTAGAGGCAGCTAAAGAGGTTAGGAGACGTATTAAAGTAATCTCGTAAATTACGAAATCATAGCAATACTTAGCCTTTAGTCATTTCTAATATCCTAAAAGCACCAGCCTAGAACTAGTATATAGCTTCGAAATTCTCTTTTTTAATTTATAATATAGTTATAATCTAGATAAGTAAACGTGTTTTGAAAAACTATAAGCTATAATAAATATTGTATTAGGTAACCTAGTTTCGCTTAGTCGGTATCACAGATCTCGTAGTCATTTACAACGATAAGTCGTTAGTCGACAGTAATCTCTCTATGCATTGTAATATCGAATAACGTCGCCTAGTTATGAATAATTACAGCAGCTCGAGAGCTAGGGCTCCTAAATTGCCCTAACTGCGAAACTTGGCCCATGATAATACGCTCCACGGATTGAATGGATACTGCTAGTATCTGACTTGGATTTGTTGGACTCTCTGATGGTGTAGGTAACTGCTGTTGTCCTTGTTGTGAGACGGATCGCTGACGTGCTGAACCCGCCTGTTGATGCGGCTGCAACAACCCTTGGTGCCGTGGTTTGCGTTGGAAATCACTTATACCAGTGCAAAGGTGTGGATTGATGTATGAGGTGGTTCCTGGCTGTAGAATGGGCGGCGTCCAAATTGCTAGCCGCTGTGGCTAAACTTGAGGATAATTCGAAGGTGAAGGTCTATAGCCCGCCAGTAGCTGTGAATCGACGTACTAGGGCTGCTGAGATGATGCGCCAGGTTAACTCGAAGTCGTATGTGCTTCCGGAGGATTCCCAAGGGTTCCCTCGACGACGCGGGTCATTAAGCCACGTCCTAGTAAAACCCGATCTCTGGCCCTAGGGTTGGTTTCCTAGTAGCTAGTTAGGTCTGTTGCCCTTTATGCAGCTTAGATTTCAGGCTCGCTTTAAGTCGGAATTAGTATCTATATTTATGGAATAATGTAGATCTTTCTAAATTAGTATCATTGTTAATATAAGAGAAGTTATAAAGAGAACTATTAACAATATAAAGAGAAAAAGGAAATTAAAGTAGAAAAAAGTTCATATAATTTTATTAAAGCTTAAATTAAAAACATTCAATCTTTTAAATAAGGACTAAATTATAACTAAAAAAAAAAGCTTTATAATATGAATATTATTAAAAGTAGTTTATAAATTATAATATAGTTAGAATATAGAAACGTACAAATATTTTAAAAAACTATTAGTTATAATAAATATTATACTAAGTAACTTAGTTTCGCTTAGTTAGTATTATAGTAGATTTTATCTTTATTTATAATAATAAGTTACTAATAGATAATGATTTCTTTTAATATTAGTAGAAGTTTAATAATATAAACTAAGTTTATAATCCTAAGTATTTATATAAATATATACGAGTAATAAAATTCTTATATAAAGAGCTATATTACTATATAATTTACTAGATTTTCATTCAACGTCTCGTATAGCCTGTTATAAAAATAGAACTTATTAGATTTTGAAGTTTATATGTGAAATTACTTATAAATTAAAAATTCTTAAATTTTATATCGTGTACCTCTATACTCTTACTTCGGAGGACTCTTTAAACTTAACGAATATTATATATATTTTACCGGTATAAACGTTAACTATTAATGCTACCTAGGACCTAGTATAGTAAATTTTAACTTCTATCGAATTTCTTAAGCAGTTATATAATCCGGATACACTTACTGTTAGGTTGAATGAGTATACAAGCAGAGTGAATAGAACACGTAGCGCGATAGTAGTATATTTGTAAGTAAGGACTACTAAACTTAGGGATCCTTCACTTTTTTTCTAGCCCTCGTCTTTCCCTTCTTTTATAAACAATTAGTCCTTACCCTTTCGCTTCTAAGCGGCTTGAAAGTAGCGCTAGTTTATTTGTCATAGCTTCTTTTTTATAGCCTTATCCATAGGCCTTTCTATACACTTGGACGCATTTGCTTACAATTAACGTTAGCGTAGCGTATCCCTTGCAACTACAATTTAGTATTTAACATACTGCCCCCCCTTTTAAGCTCTTGTTCTTAGAAGCTGCTTAGTTATAGTGTTAGCGTTATATAGAGGAAGTAGTTAATATAATAATAGAGGGGAAATAAGCTAAAGGATAATAGCTAGGATATTGTAGCTTATATTGCAAAATTAATGTAAATAATACTATAGCGTAGTCTTTAAAAGTATAAGCGTAAATAGTTGTTAGTGTTATATAAAATATTATATAATTAAATGTATTGTTTTTTTAAATAGCTTATTATATTAAATAGCGTTGTTATAGCTGCTTTTTAATAGCTTCTTCGCTTAAATATTTAACTCCTTATTTTCCCACAATTATTTCTCTTTTTTTTTTCTTTTTTTCTATAAGCACTTATAGATTTTTCGTAAGTTATTCCTATGGGCGCAATATACACAGCGCGCGCGCAGTGCTAACGCAAGTATATTATAACTATAGCTATAATTACACTTATAACTATATTTACAAGTACTACTAAAATAGTAATAATAAATACTTATAGCGCAAATGCGTAGTATTTACTACGCTAATAGTGCGTAGTTGCTAATTAATTAACAAATATCTACCTTTTTTTCTACTTTTGCTATTGCTATAGCTTTTTTTAAAAAAGATTCTTTTTTTTCTTTAGTAAGTTTTTTTTACATATTGTAGTTATTGCGCAAGCTATATGCGTTTATAAGTTAATAGTAGCTTAAAAGCTTTTGCTATTTAAGTAAGTTAAAGTTAGTAATGCTTATACTATTAGAAAATAATATATATACTGTATCTACGCTACTTTTAAGGACTTTTTTATTATTGCATTAATTAGTTTAGTAGTAAATTATATATTTATATAGTGCTAACATAATATACTTACTAATATTATATAGCTAAAGCTAAGCGCTATATTTAGTATATTGCTAAAAACTATAAGGGTTGCGCTATTATAAATATATTGCATTCTAAGTATACATATACTACTAACGCGCGTTATAGATTCTATATAAAATAGCTAACTTAGTTAAATAAGCTTTTTATAGCTATAAGCGCTAGCGCTGCGCTTGCGCAAGTTAAAAATAAGGAAATACTTAACTTAGTTAAAAGCAGTATAAAGGTGCTTTAGCGCATTGCTAACGCTGCAAAGGTAATTATAGCGAAGAAGTAGCGCGTTCGCTGCGCTATAGAAGGGGGCTTTTTTAAAAACCTTGGGTAGGTAGGATGTACAATTATATAGGGATTTTTTTTAAAAATAAAATAGAATAGCTACGCCTTTGCACAAAAAAGCTATATATAAGCTTATTACTTTTTTATATTATTTGCCTTATATTTTTTAATTAATAATTTATTGCAAATATTCTCTTGCAGCTTCTATAAATTGTTATTACTACTATATTCTTTCCAGCAAATAAGGTATTATTGGTAATTACATAAGCCCTAATAGCCTAAGATGTTTTTTACTATAAAAATATCTACTTCTTTTATTTTAACCTCTTTATTAAGTAGCTTAGGCGTTACGCTATCCCTATACTAGAATTATTTAAATATAGCAATTAAAATAACGTTGTAAATTTTGTAGGATTTTAAAAGGTTTAATTAGTATACTAACCTATAATCTCCTATTACCTTAGCTACATAAAAAAGGCCTAAGTATTTTGCTATAAATTTATAACTCCCTTGCTATTAGCGCAAATGCTTTATTAATACTATAACTAGATTATCTTCTTTAAACCTTTTATTTAAGTATTTTCGATTATACTACTTTATATACTCTTCGCTAGTGTTAAATAAGTATTGCGCAATTCTTGCGTATTTATTCTATAATTCCTAACCTCTTTTATTTGCAAAAGAAATGCGGATTTCTCTTAGTCTTAGCGGATTAGTTAGTCTTCGTGGGTAAAACCTAAATAGAGTAAAAGTAAGTGTCGTCTTTATAGCAAAGTATACTAAGTTATTGTACGCAAATTAAGCAATAAAAAAGAGCTATACTTAATTAATATATTTGTTGTTATAGTATATTTAAAGATAGTATTTAATATTTTAATTTTATTATTTAGTTTAACTATTTGTTTAAAGGTAAAATAAAGTACTTAAGCATCGCTTTATTGCAAGGTAGAAGTAGAGTTTAGTTTAAAAGTAACTTATAAAAAGGCTTTCTTAGTTTATAATAATTCCATTAGGGATCCCCTAGATATTAAAAACAAAGATAATTAATAGGTTTGCAAAATTGCTACTTATAAGTTGCTTTAATATAAGAATATAAAGAATATATTTTGTTAGTTAGTCTATAATTACTAAAATTAAGTTATAATGCTTATTATTTCGTAAATTAATAGAAAGGAGTAGTTTAATAATAAAGTTTATTATTATCTTCTACTATAGGCGTTATAGCAGCAATAGCGTAGCAAAAAAGCTAAGTAGCTTATATATTAGATTTTTTATTCTTTAGCAAATTACATAAATATTAATATATATTTTTACATTCTTTTACAAAAAATCTTAATAATAGCAGCTTGTAAATAGCTTGTATATTTTGTTTAAGTTAAGGTATTTTATAAATTAGTTATTATAGTATAACTCTAATAGCTTTTGTTTTATAAAAAAGTTAGGAAGAATATAAATCCTCTTTCTTATATATAATAGCTTGTTTTATATAAACTATGTTTATATTGCGTTAACGCTTTTTTATTAGCAAGCTTTTTATATTTCTATTATTACAAATAGGTTCTTTTGTTAAAAGTTTTAAATATAATTTTTTATTATAGGCTCTAGCGTAGCTTTTGCGTTTACGCTACGTATTTGCGCTATATATATAATTATATAATTTTAAGCCTTACGCTTTAGTTTTGCATTTTTAGTATAATATTTATTTAGCTTAAGCACTATATTTATACTACTCTCTTTATTTACTTTATAAAGTATTTTATTTTAATTACTACTACAGGTTATTTTTACTTTATAGCTAAACTAGTTATAGCTATTATTATAGTTTTCGCTATACTACAATGCAATAAACTTGCATAAGCTATATAACTTTAACGCATTTATTTTTTTCTTAATATAGTTTAATTTTGTAAATAATCTATTTGCAGGGTTTATAACCCCTAAGTAGTAGTTAATAACTAAATTAATTGCCGCTAGTACGTTAAGCTAGCGCAACTCCTTTGCTAAAAAATTAGTTTTTATATACTAATACTTTAAGTTAAAGTAGTTAGTTAAAACTATAATAGCTTTTTAAGCGTAGTGCAAGTAATAATACTAGGTTGTTATAGTATTAATAATTACAAATAGCTCTAGCTTACTAACCCTATAGTGTTATTCTAAAGTTATAAGTTTTCTTAATTAAAAAGCAATAAAGTACTATTTTCCTTTAAAGAGTTATAAAACAATAGAACTAATTGCATCTTTAAACGCATTAGTTTTTAAGTATATATATAGCTTAAGATTATAATATTATAATAGTAGTATTGTAATAAAAGCGTTTTAAAGCAATTTAAACGCTGCTTTTATACCTAGTAGAAGCACTAAAATACCCGTAGTTTTTCCTTACAATAAGTTTGTTAAGAAGACTATAATCCTTAAAAAAGCTTTAATAAATTTGCAGTAAAACCCTATAAACCCCAAAAAAACAAGAATATTTTAAATACTACTTAAAAGTAGCTATTTTGCAATTGCAATAATACGTTTTTACTTTTTAGTTACTCTTTCTAAAGTAACTATAAAGCCAAGGAATTTAACCTTTGTAATTTAAAATTCGCACTTTAAAAGGTTTAAATATAACTTTACTACATTAAGTTATTTAAGTATACTATATATATATAATATATACGTTTAGTTATCGCTACTATAAATTAGAATATTATTTAAGTATATAATACAATAAATATTAACAACGCTAGCAAGTACTTTATTAATAAAGGCTTAGAACGTTGCAAGGGCGTTAGTAAGGCTAAAGAGTAATACTAAATACTTAAAATATCTATACTTAGTGCAAAAGGCTGTTTTTTACTTATTGCCTACGCGGATTCTAAGCTAGTAGTATATTTTCTTTAGGTTTAACTTACTATAAATCCTTACACTAAAAAGTTAGTTTAGTACTTTTGCTACTAGTAGAAAAAAAGTATAATCTTTATACGTTCATTTATTTAATATACAATAGTTAATATATAAACAAAGCTTGCTACTTTTCTTTAATATAAACAAAATAAAAGCTTTAGCTAGGCTAATTAAGGGGTAAATTTATCCTTTTACTAACATTTCGTCTAAGTAGCTCCTAAGTATCTCTAGCTCTACGCTCAAAAAGGGATAAAGCAGGCCCTATAATGCAGTTTGTTCTTCTTTAAACTCGATTTTATAATTAAATAAAGTATACTTAACAAGGGTCTTTACTTTTTCTTTAAATCTAAAGTACTAGAAATCATTATACTCGCTAGGTAAGTAAGGCTCTAGCGTAGCGTCCTTACCTAGCTGAGATTTAATCTTCTAAGGTTTATAGTTTTTTAGTAAAATAGAGTAAGTATAAATTATTATAATCTTTAAAGGTTACTTAAAAGCAACGCTAACGCTAAGCTATTCTTTGTATAAGGAGTAGCACTACTATTAGCTTCTTTACTAGATTAAAGAGTTTACTACCTTTAGCTATAGAAAACTAAAAATAATAAGCTTTTTAATATTAGCAATAATAAAGTAATAACACTATATCCTAGTTGCACTCTATAAATTAGTTATCTTAACAAAAACAAAACAACTTTTATAAGTAAAAATAAGCGTTTTATCTATAGTAGCTAATCTAAGGGCTAAATCAAAGTAGCTTTAGTACTTATATGCATTAATAACCTTGCAATTAATTAAGTTTTCTTTAGCTTTTAAGTTAATAAGCGCTTAGTAGTATTAAAATTTATTTCTTAAGTAAATTAATGTAGTAATATATAACTATTACTCTTTTATAATGTATATACTGCACACTCGCAAGGCTATAGGTTCTTAGTTAGTAGTTAATAACTTAGGACATTTCGCGGTAATATAGCCCTTTTAATTGCAATTACAGCACACAAGGTTTAAGCATTGCCCTTAGTAGTAGTTAGTTACGCTATATATATAGTAGTTATTCCTTTGCAGCTTAAAATAGGCATTGGCGAAATACCCCATTTACTAGTAATTAAAACAAGTAAGTTAAAAACCTAATAGATTATTAGTAGTGCTTACGCGCTAGTTGCTTGTTATAAAAGCGCTAGTGTTTTTTTACATAAAATCCTAATTATTATTATCTTAGCAGTATTTAGCTATATACTTTATACGCTAGCAATTATAGCAAATAAGCTAAGTTTAATTACAAGAATTTTGCAAAAAAGCTATATTATTATCCTACTAGCATATAAATAGTAAACCTCGAGCAGCTTTAATACATTAGGCAAAACTAATAGTTTTATTTTATATACTTAAGCGCTATAACTACAAATTAATAGTAATGCTAATTTTAGGTTAAAAGCAATTAATAATATTATTAATTTAGTAAGATTCAACTTATATTTTTAAAGTTTTTATTCTAGCTTTTTAATAACGCTTAGTAAATTCTATAACTAATTTATTATTTCGTTAGCATATACTTAAAAGTAGCATCAACGCCGTTATAGCGCAAGTAGTATTGTTACTTAATTAATTTAATAAAAGGTTCTTAAAAGTATTATAGGGAATTGCAAAGGGGTTTAATCTTTTATCTTATTACTAAGCAGCATAAACGCTTTAATCCTACTTAGGATTTTTGCGCAAATAGTATATTATATACTTAACTTTTGCCTAGTTTAAAGTTAAATTAAATAACTTAAAGTAAAACTATAAGTTAAAGAGGAAAGTCTTTAATTTTATGTAAAAGAACCCTTTATACTTTAACACAAGGAGATTAGTAGAGTATAAGGTAAGCTCTAACGCTACATTTGCGCTGCAAAGTATAAATACTATATTTTTAGAAAGAGTTTCTAAAATAGAGTTTAAGAGTATAAAAAAGCTATCTTTATAGCAAAATACTTCAAAGCAGGCTTGCTTACTGCGCAGGCGTTAAATAATAGCAGCTTTTTTAAGTTAATTATTAAGCTTTTTTTTTACATTTAAAGGCTTTATAAATAAAATACATATAGTTATTAGCGCCCTTACTACTACTATACTGCAAAATAGCTTTACTAAAGCTAAAGCTAGGCGAAAGTATATTATCTTAAAAGTAGGGTATAATAATATATAAACTCTAAAGCTAATTGCTATATTTATTTTAAGTAGTTGTATTAATCTCGCTACAAGGAACGCTTTTTCAAATATTAAACGCTATAGTATTTTAAATAATTTACTTTCTTTAGAAAAAGTAAAAGTTTAAAATATTAGGTTAAATAGGTATACAAGTAAAGTAAATAGAATACGTAGCGCAATAGCAGTATATTTGTAAATAAGAACTACTAAACTTAGAAATCTTTTTCTTTTTTTCTAGCTTTTATCTTTCTCTTCTTTTATAGACAATTAGTCTTTGCCCTTTTACTTCTAAGCGACTTAGAAGTAGCGCTAGTTTATTTGTTTTAGCTCCTTTTTCGTAGCCTTATCCGTAGGCTTTTCTATATACTTGGACGCATTCGCTCACGATCAGCGTTGGCGCAGCGTATCCCTTGCAATTGCAATTTGGCATTTAACACTTACTTTATATTCTATAAGCAAAGATATATATTATATAGAAGTAGTTCGCTAGGAGTACTTTAAACTTTAACGAGTTACTAATCGTCTTTACTAGATAGTATATAAGTACATTGTTTACTTTTATACTAACGTTAAATACCAACGAGTTGCGCACCCCAACGAGTCGCGCACTTTTCCCGAAACTGCCATGGTTTACTTTCTAACTGCGTTTTTTTGCGCTATATTCTAAAATAGGAAAAACAAAAGAATCCATTATTCAGCTTACTATTCAAGCTATTTAAAAAAAACCCAAAACTAAGCAGGCAATGTATATCTAAGATATACAACATACCCAAATTAACTCTTTATAACAAAATAACTAGCCAAATTACACAATGCAATACTTACCCTAATAACAAAAGATTAACGAAAATAAAAAAAAAGGTTATTACTTA
>MAVT02001636.1:0-11024 GCA_001702395.2 Diaporthe helianthi
TTCCACCGTTCACCTATAGTTAGAGGCGGCGTTATACTAGCGTAAAACTCGCAAAGACCTTGACCTTGGGCCGTTGGGGCTTGAGCATGACTCTGGGTGGAGTAGCCCTGAGGCGGTGCGTATGCCTGAACCTCACCATGGTCGTTCATCTGCGGCTGAGCGTTGACTCCAGTCTCGCGATGCATGCCAGTGTAGGTCGTCGGGCTAACAGACGGGGCTGGGTTATTCTGGCTGAGACCCTGATGAACAGAAACCTGAGCATTCTGGGTCTTGTGGCTCGCTGGGATCTGAGTGTTGCTGCCATCATCCTTGACGTCGTCGGCTTCGGGGTCAGACTCCTCGGTCTTCTGGCGCTTTGGAGCGGCACGCGAAGGACGGGGCGCACGAGTCCTCTTCGCGGTCTTGGGCGCGGCGGTTGCCACACAGGTATCGTTTTCAGAATCCAGGTTCGCGTTGGAACTGCTCCGCTTTAACAAGGTCGCCTCCCTCATTACCAAATGTTTGAGCTTGTTGGATTTGTCCGCCTGAACCTTGGCCTTCAATTCCTTGTTTGGGTTTGCGGCGATGCGATCAATCCACGCATCTGAATCGAATGCACTGCCGGCGAGGTGCAGGTGGTCCTAATCAGAGGCATCGTTTAGCTTTATTCTGTTTTCAAAATAAAAAGGGGTGGGGAGGGGACAGCGGTCAGGGCGGAGAATAACACTAACCCTGAGTCCAAATTCAATGGCTTCGAATCGTTCCATGAAGGTCGGGAATACTACGACCGGGTGGTTATCGGAAACCAGCAACTGTCCACGCTGGGCTTTTATTGCCGACAGCTGGAAGCAATAGTTAGCAATCGTTGACTTTGACTGGGCTCAGCCAGCGGGGCTTCCCACAACGTACCACGAGCAGCCACGCCGTCAGCTCCTGCTTGAAGTTCTTCTGTTTCCCGACCTTGTCGAGCGCCTGTGGCGTCCAATGTGCCCATTCGGGCTGCTCCGCCCTCCAGACATTGATGGCATTAAATATGCGTTCTGCCAAGTGCTGCTGCTGGGCCCTGTTTTGGGGGAGATCCTGTGCCAGCTCAACCGTCATCTTCACCCTCAGCCGCTTCTCGGCCTCGTGGTATCTGAGCAGGTTTCGAAAGTCTACGATGTGGTTTGCGAAGCTGTCGCCGTCTTCCTCCAACCACCCCCGGACCTTCTCCATGTCGTCTTCATCTGATAGCCACTTGCTCTTACGCACTGGTGGATTTGCAACCTGTGCCGTGGCTTGAGAGCTCACAGATGGTCCAGTCTGGTTGATGGCTGGGGCAGTGCGTGCCTGTGTCGATGCTTGCTGTCCGATCAGTGTTCTCGGAGTGGCGTTGTGAGCAAGTCCTCCTGGTGGATGTGGGGCAGTTGGCATTCCAACCTCAAAGTTCTGATTGCTGAGGAGGTTCTCAACGTTTGACTGGTTCTGGCCCATGGGATTGATCTGAACCACGAGATGGTTCTGGACCATGACAAGATTCTGACCCATGTTCTGAGTCGGGGGCACAGCACGACGGAGGTGCTCGCCCATCGGTGGCTGTTGTGCCAACGGGTGGTCCTGATTCATAAGATAGTTATAATGGACCACTGATACATTATATCCTGTAGTTTGGCCTACTTCTAGACCGTAGTGGCTTGTTGGCGTCATCGTATCACCACCTCCACTCAGGTTGGAAGAATAATGGGAATGGTTGGCAGGTTGTCCTCCTGAACCAGCCGGTATGGTTGAGGACGCATCGTCGTGACTTGAATGAGTTGGATTCGCATTCGGCGGCGCCGGAGGTGGCGCCACCGACTTGTGAAGGCGGTTGGGCTCCATTTGGACAAGGCTAAGGGGTCAGTGTCAGTGTTCGAGTGGGAATCACAGGGAACCCTTAGGAAGGCTTCGTTGGTGCGAGACGAGGCGTTTAGGAATGATGGACGGAGGCGAATGTAGGAAGACAAAGCGAAGCTATGGTGGAATGGCACCGAAGGGGATTACCTGGTGATCGATCTGGCACAGAGAAATACCACCGCACTCGACCACGATGGAGTGTTTGGTTGCGCGTGTGGTGGTGTGGCAGATGGGAGGGGACTGGACAGGACGGTGACCTTGGTATGAACGATGGAGATGCTTACTATCGTCGCTTGCTTGGATGCAAGAAATGGATGGAGGCTGTCGAGATCTTTGCAGATGGGATTGAAAGCAGCTTGGACGAGTGTGGTGTGGTTGGAAGAAAAGAACATTTGAATGGAGGAAGAGAGAGTCGGGGGATTCGAGGGTTTAAGTACTCGAGACCGCCCTGTCTGCGAGACGAAGTGCAGCTCGACAAACGCTTATTGCCCAGCGAATTGAAGGTGATGTTGTTGGTGACTTACTTGCGGGTGAATATATGAAATTTGGGTGGAGCGGCGAGATACCGGTTGCTGCAGGGTGAATAATACACCACAACAAGGAACGTTCACTAGGTGCCCGGCGAAAGGAATAAACAGGGGAGCTTTCAGAATTCAGCATACAAACGGCTTCTAAAGCTTCGAACTCGTTTGGGCAGCAGAAGCCCGGATATCATGATGGCTTCAGTTTTCACCATAAGTCTACATTGGCATGCGATTTGTGACAGGTGGCACTCTCCGTAATAAAATAATACTCTGGTTCGCAGTCACGTAAAGCTTCGAGCACAGGGGAGTGAGGATAATCGCCAAATTCCAAGATGTGTCGCTATAGCACTGGAGACAAGTCGGCAGACTATATATAGCAAGAGGACGGACGAGTACTCTATTGTACAGTCAAGCGTTCAGGGGTATCGAAGTATAATAGTATAGCAGAAGCGACCTCTCCCGTTAAACCCTTTCCACACAGAATCTCCTCCAAGCTCTGGAACACATTTCCATGGCCACCCTGCACACTTGGACAGGGCACGCATTTTAAAACCACCTCCTGACCGTCATCAGCCTCGGCGCCAGGCTCAACCTTCCCTTTTCCATCCAACGAGACTCCTCCTAGTTGAAGTCATCTCTCGCAAACTCCCGGTAATACCTATCAAGGTAATCCTCAAGCGTCTCATGTGCAGCAGGCTGCTCCGTTGGCACTGCCTGATCGGTGTCGTGGTCACCATCCTAAGACGACCACGGCCAGTCGTGGGTGCCGGGAGCAACAGCTGCATTCGGACTGGCAGCGAGCTCTGGCGTGGCAGCAGGCTGCTGGCCTTGCCGAAGCGGACTTGAACTCTGCTGAACTTGCTGAATGATATTCTGGTGAGCGTTCTCGAGGTAGGCAAGATTACCAAGCTGTTCAAGTTGAGCGCCACCAGACTGCGGGCGAGTTTCAATGTGCTGGGGAAGCTGCTCCAAAGCCCGAGGAGTCTGGGTCCGCGGCTGGTTATCCGACGGCTGGTTATCCGACGGCTGAAGGGTGTGGAGCTGCTCGGGAGTTCGTTGCTGTCGAGGAGTTCCCTGCTGCGGAGGAGTTCCCTGCTGCCCAGCGTAGCCGCTGTCGTCAACGTGTTCGCCGTGCTGCTCGGGGTTTCCGTGTTGGAGTTGGGGCTGGACAGGCTGAATGCCAACAGGCTGAGAGTGAGCACCGGTCTTTGCGTGCTGCTGAGGCGGCTGATGGTGCACTCTGGCCAGAACCTGCGCCGCCTGTGGCCGAGGAACCAACTGAGGCTGCCGAGGGAGCTGGTGCTGGAGCTGGAGAGCCGACTGAGGCCTCTGCAGCCGCAGTACTGGTTGAGCCGGTGTGGTGTCGACAACTGGAGCGCCAGACAGCTTGGTGCGTTTCTCCGTAGGCGTGTCGGTTGAGGCACCTCCCTTTCGCTTGCCAGTGGTTTCGTGGGCGGTGGCGCTGCGATTCTTCGCCTGCTGTATGAGATGGAGTTGTTCTGCCTTGGACTTGTTGAGCGTGTGGTTTGCGTTCTTCTTGCTCCTCTCGCCTTCAGGGTTTGCTACGATTCGATTGACGTCTTGGTCTGACTCGAGAGCATCCTTGACGAGGTTCTTGTTGATCTGCCAATTGTTTGTCTTCATTAGTATACCGTTTTCTACACGTATCTCGTCTGAGAATTCAAGTTGAACATAGACTTACATTCAGAGAGGCCTTCAGAACTTCGAAGCGTCCCATAAATGTGCCAAACTCTTTGAATACGTCTTTCGGGCTCGAGAGCTCAAGGTTCCCTGTCTGGGCGTCTCTCAAAGCGCGCTGCGTCTACTCTCAGTCGTGTTTAGACAAAGCGGTGGGTCGCGGTAAGACTTACCAAGAACTCCCATGCCAGCATCTCCAAACCAAAAGGGCCCTTCTCCTTGACGCATTTCACTCCAACGCTGTCTAGGATGCCCGGCTGCTCGCCCGCGCCCCGAGTCTTACGGGTCAAGCCGGACTCGATCCCCTCGAGGTTCGCTATGGCCTCGCACAGCTCCTTCACCAACGCCTGCTGGCCATCTGGGTCCTGCGGCATGTCACTCAACTGACCCGCGGTAGGCCTCTTGAGAGATTCCTTGTACACCTTCTTGTACCGCTCGTACTGGTCAAGGTCCCTTATGTAGCCGCCATAGCCCGCTCCTCGCAGCGCCACAAGACTCTGCACATGCGCGACTGTCGCCTGCAAAGCTCGAGACCGACCCGCATTTCCCGGTCCAGAAGCCGAATTGATGGTGAGAACACCATTGTGGGCCAGGAAGGCAGGCAGGTTTGGGTCGTCGGTGATTGTCGACCCAATCTTCGGCAGGCTGAACAGGTCGATAGATGGTTCGATTTCGTCTGGGGTGCCGGCATTGGACGGAGTTCCGGTGTTGGATGATGCAGCATGAGACGGGACTACTACTGGGAAGCTGGCACGAGGTGATCCCAGGTCTGGACTGGGAACCTGAGAGTCTTCAGAGAAAAGATCATCTGTATCATCCAATTGGAGATTATTGGGAGATTGTGCGAGGCTACCACGAGAACTGCCCGGTACTCCGGAACTGGGCGGCATGCCAGCGGAGGTCACCCGGTGAGGCTGGGCGGCCCGAGGGAAACTTCCCAGGTCAGGCTGGCTTGAGCCAACGTTCTCTGGAATGAGAACCCCAAACGGTATCCATTTGGGCTGGCCATTATCTTGGGCCCAGTTGGGATTGTGGTTGTGGTTATGTGGTGAGGGCATTGTACTGGTGAACCTGAAACACAAAAGGTTAGTTCTCAGCGGCTGTGTTCAACAAGGTAATGGGCAAGAAGTGGGCAAAGGTGATCCACAGGTTTGACGGAGAGGGTAGATATGTTCCATAATATCACCAAGACCTCTGAGTAGATGCTCTCTCCATGGTGGAAAGACAGGTGTTTGCAAAGGAGGACGTTGGACAATGAAGGAGGAGTGGCACACTGTGAATCCATGGTACATCATGCTGAGAAGCAGCTGGGGGAAAGGAGAATGATAAAACTTACTGATTAATGTCAGAGGGATGCGTATGGCTCACTAATGTGTGTGATAGAGTGTCTGGTGCTGAAAGATCAAGACGACCTAAGAACTGGCTTTTGTCGTTGGTGGTGTCGGTGGATGAAAGCAGGATTCCAAGGTTGGGGGGAATGGCGTGCACCTTTGGCACCCCATGCATCCAGAAAGCTCACCTCAAGTGAATACAACATCATTCTCTGCCCCACCATCGTTCTCTGCCCCGCCACCGTCGTCTAGTCTGGCCTTGCCCTGGCCTGTGCCGTGGGCAACTTGGTCGTTGGTTGCAGATCCACTGTTGACGTCGATATACATGTACCAGGTGCTGTACAAGGCAACTGGAGGAGGGCAATAGGAGTACCAAGTTTCCTCGGGGGCCAGCATTCATGCAGCAAGAACAAGTACACCACGAGTGCAACTCAACACATACAGGTCAGAATTATACCTACGCTCCCACTCCGTCCTGTCTCTCTGTAATCAAGTGCTGTAGCACTTCCTTCCTCGTCATTATGGAAGGCTGAAGGTCTAGGACAAATCCATTGGGAGCTCAAAGCTTATCCATAGTGGCGATGGCACTTCCGCAATACTGGGCTGTCGCAACAAGTATAACGGAGTATCGGTATAGTGCACCACCATACCTTCTATCAACTTTGAACTATCGTGACAGCAAGGAAAAGTTTCGACCACTTGAGCAAAGGAAAGCCGCCGAACTATCTGACTAGGAGAGAAAATAGTCAACCGACAAAGACTCGACGACAAGAGGTTAGACGATTCTGTGAGTATTTCCTCCCGTTTGGAAGCCGTTGGGAAGCATCCCTTGTTGTAAGGTCAGACAAGTGCGTCGATATGCTAGTATTGTTAGCAGCAGTTTTTCCGTCGTCCTCGAGCTAAGTCACAGCTGACCAGCTGTTCCTCGCAGCCTTGGTGCTCAGCGAAACAAGACAAGTAATAGCCGGAATACTTCCTCATATCGGATGGGAAATGGTAATCCTTAGCGAGATTTTCGGACACCTGGCTGGTACAAGATGAAGAGGACCTCCTCCTCGTAGAGAGGCAGCAAGCTACCGCTAGGCAAGGCCGCGCCTCCTCAGATCGACCTGAACGACCACCCTCAAGCCCTACGGGAGAAGATGCCATGCGCGGAGGGATACAAGACCAGGGTATCGGTAATGCCAACGTTGACTATGGTGGTAATGACGACCTCGGGAGGTGATTTTCTAGAGTTTTTCCTTAGAACAAGAACAAGAACGCGAGTCTCCTTCGGACTGAAAGCCAGCTCGACAATACCGGCCCCAGCTACACTGGACAACCCCGGGATACTTGGCCACGCGGCTCCTGGAATGGGATAATCACCAAGTAAGATCGCAATACTGTGGAAATATATAAAAGCTCTCTAAATCGGACACGGAAGGCACAGCGTGACACGATTCAGTGGGTGGTTTCCTTCATAATCCGTATAAATCCCGAAGCCGTACGGTCACGATTGTTGTGGATTGTTTGGAAGGGCAGCCAGCCATATTTGTTTCTTGCACTATCGTCTGCCGCACTGAGCAGCCAGATGCCCTTCTGACTTGCCATGAGCAACGCAACTGTTTCTGTCCGCCCGGGAGTCAGATAATAAATGGGTCGCCAAGACAGCCAGCGTCGACACCTCCGGCTTGTTGGGTATTAAGAAAGTGGCGTCTACGAGTATGTGTCTTTTCGATATTGCCCCGTCTGGACTGTGGTCGGCTCTTCGGCGCCCTCCCAAATAGATCCCATTCGTGGCAGGAGTGGTAATCTCACGAGAAAAAGCCCTGGTTCAATAGCAGTAAGCTATAGTATATATTGCAACTACGTCCTTAATGTTCTGATCGTTGGCCTCGGACGAAAGCAACCGGCGGGCCGAGACCTTGGAAATTTTGCGGAGCACAAGAGTATATGCAGACGTGGCCCATGGAAAAGGTTGAGAGGCTTCAATGAGCTTATGTATAGCTGGAGGCTACCTACCTAGGTACTTATGGTGCGGGGTATTTAAGAGTCAATACATCAGCAGCGGGATTAGGTATATAGGGCAACATTATATGTTTGAGGAAACAGATTGATTCGATATTAGGAAACATTAGATGTTTAGTTACTAGCATCTAGATAGCACTAGTTAGTAAAAGGCTTAGTATAGAATGGAACTAGGTTAATGTTTCTTTTAAAAGAAGATAAAGATTTTAGGTATTTTATATCTTTATTACCTATATAAGACGGCGTTCTCACTTACTACTGCCGCAGTGTACCGCTCTACTAATAAAAGACATTAATACTCAATGCTGCACATTAAGTATCTATAGTAGTCTATAGACCCGTATCGTCACACTATATAGTTTTATATTTTACTCTATAATTAAAAGTTATTATTAGTAGTAAATAAAATAAATATTTAACGACTTTATTCATTTTATTTCGTAATTATTCTTTGTTTATACTACGATATAAGCTAATAAGTAAAAAGAATATTTAATAATTTAAAACATTCGGCCCCTCTTTAGTACTATAGAGTAGCTAAGTTCTATAGATATTAGCATAGAATAAGAATGTAGATATTCGCACACACTTTTTCGGATGTTGCACACACTCGGATAACTAAATATATAGCCCGGTATACCTAAATTTATTTCCACTATAGGCCCGCTATACATTCTATTAACGCTAGTATCCCAACTATTATGTCCCGCTATCTTAACCTATTTCCTTACTACTAAGGTAAAGTTTTACGCAAACTACCTATAGGGCGGCTTAAATTTACAGTATTTTAAGCGTAATTTACACTTAATTAACTATATACCCAGCCCGTCCTAGTATACCTTAATCTCTAGTTATACACCGTTATTACTATAAGTACTATTAGTACTAGCGACGTCGTTAATATATTAAGGGTATAAAGGTAGTAGGAGGTTAAGGAGTTGCTTAACGTATTATTAAGGCACTAAACGCACTGCGTGGGTAGTGCAGCGAGGTTGAATAACGCGCTCTGATTAGCTGTAGCCGAGATTAGTAATCCGAGTGTGTGCAACATCCGAAAAAGTGTGTGCGAATATCCGCATTCTAGAATAAACTAGTAAACATCTCATGTTTTCATCCTATATTCGCGGAACAGTGCCCACTTAAGTGCTTATGTAGGTAGGGACCGAAATGAGGGACAATTCCTCTACTTCAGCCCGGACCCGTGTCGATTCTTAGGCACACAGCTTTTCTCGAGCACGAAATAAATACAGCAACAAATACTAAGTGGTCCGGAGATCTCTCCGATCTTCATTGAATATACCTAGGGTTAAAAATCTAAATCCTTGCTTCCCCAGACCTGTCATGTTCCCTGAGTCACCACTGCCGCGACCTGTTTCAGGGCTCGTGTCGGCCTTGGTCCGACACGAACGGTTTCACCCTAGCTCGCTTCCACAGAGTAGGCCTCGAGCGTCCAACAAAATTTGGAAGAACAACACCTCCAGCTCTTGGCCCCAGGCCATCCGCCTGCTGTCAACATCTTGGCTTCACCTCTTGGCCCTCGCCTAACAGCGGCAAGGTGTTCTCTTTCCGGACTTGCGGCTGCTCGTTGAACGACAGCCAGCCAGCCACCTCAGAGCTGGGCAGCCAGTCATGCTGTGCCAAGACCGCCCGTTGGTGGTGGGTCTCTTCATGGGCCTGCTGCTCATCGCGATATGGAGCACCCGGCTGATGACGGGGTTCGACGGGGTCTCGGTGCTGCTGTTCGCACAGGACGGGGCCGGCAAACAACAACAACAGCAACAACAACAACACGAAAACGAGGCTGAGAGGGTGTTCATCCAGCAGGCGATCGACACGGAGTTCCCCACGCCTATCGATTACAGCCCTATACGGGAGATATGTACCCGTACGCCCTCCAACTTCAGGCCGGGCCTGCTGTTCACTTGCGAGGGCCAGCATGGCGGGATCGGCATGCTGCGCAACCAGATCTTGAAATGCGTGCGATATGCCATCAACGGGGGCGGCGCCCTTGTCGTGCCATCGATAGCCTTGCGCAACCCGAGCGACCTGACCGATATCGAGACAACCAACGAAGTGCCGCTGGACTACCTGCTCGAGCGCGAGACCTTCGTGAAGCACTTGGAAGCAGGCTGCCCAGGGATGCGCATATACGACAAAGCCGAGGACTTCCCGGGCTACGACCAGCGGGTAGAAGTAGACCTAATAGGCGACCAGTTCGAGCCCAACCACCCACGGGAAGGGCTTCAATTCCCGCGCGAGTGGCGGCGCTTCTTCGACGAGTGGCTCCAAGGC
Source organism: Diaporthe helianthi (assembly GCA_001702395.2). Lineage (NCBI taxonomy): Eukaryota > Fungi > Ascomycota > Sordariomycetes > Diaporthales > Diaporthaceae > Diaporthe > Diaporthe helianthi. Next base: position 9,704 of record MAVT02001636.1, read on the forward strand.
GACAAGAAACTCAGCCCCGAGGCAGACAAGCCCGTGCACGTCAGGATGGGCCAGTCCTTCCTCGAGTACCCGGCCCACGACGACGGCGACGCCTTTGTAAACGAGTTTGGCAAGATCCTCTCGTTCCGTAACGACACGCGCGCCATGGCCGCCAAGGTCCTCTGGGAGCTGAAGAGCCGCTTCGGCTTGCCCATCGACCCGGCGGTGGCTATTAATGCCGGCGCGTATTATGGTGCCCACCTGCGCCTCGAGGAGGACGCCATTTGGGCGTGGCCGCCCGAGGAGTGGCGCTTCTCGCGCGTCGAGGAGCAGTTCCGGGAGCAATTCGAGAACCTTGCGCGGACGGGCCTGCGCGTCGTCTACGTTGCTTCGGGCGACCAGGCGGTGGTGGATTTGTTTAGGGAGCGGTTGAAGGCGTCGGATCTGGTACAGGGGGATGTGGACGTGGTTACCAAGTATGACCTGCTGCAAGGCGTGGACCGCGAGCGGCTCGACAGCTTTACGTTTGATCAGCAGGCCCTGGTGGATTTTATGATCATGTTCAAGGCGAGCGCTTTCATGGGCGTCGCGCACTCGAGTTTCCCGTGGAACGTGGCATTACGGCGGCACGAGGTCAGCAGGTACAAAGCATTTGGCAACGAGGGCTCGGATCTACTGAGGGATGAGTACAGCATCATCATGGGGATGCGTGCCGACTACCCACACGTGGACCCATTCGAGTACGGCATATGGCCATGAGGCACGGGCTCCACAGGCTGGTTGAATAAAGTTAATATTTAAGACACACACCCGACGTGCGAGACGGCGGCAAATGGTGTTGGAACTGTCGACGTAAACGTCCAAGCCCACTGTTTGGGGTATGGTTAGAAGTTCATGTGGCAGGCTCATCCCTAGGGCTGCTTTGGCGAGCTGAGACTACAAGTGTATGTGGCTCCTAAACCTATACGGAGTACACATGTGCATACTAAGTACCTATAGACTTGGGTATGCAGGCTATATAAGGAGCATACTGGCCACACATTGGCATGAAGCTTATGACGACAGCACGAGAGGGATGCATTATCTACCTGGATGCAGAATGGTTTGCTAAGAAAGGATAGTAAACTCTCTAATCAACATATCCAACCTTCTGAGCCACATATAATGGCATATCGTCGTCTGTTATATTAAGCTTAAGAAACAGCTACCGCTGGACAGTAACAATGTCTTTACTAGAAATCAAGGGGCGTCTTACTTTTTAGTAATGTTATTCTTAATCCATAGATAACCTAAAGGCGTATAGTCCCTTTATATAGTAGTAAACGCTTAGAGACCTAGCGTT
>MAVT02001637.1:0-11024 GCA_001702395.2 Diaporthe helianthi
TATATATAATATACTAAGATAGGTTTATAGAGGAACGAATTTACTATATTTTAACAAATTTAGTAGCCTTTATAGTATAGTTGAATAAATCCTAACTCTATAACTTGTAAATGCATAAATGTGATTGTAAAATTGTAATCCACATAACTATAATGTATAACTTCCATACAAATCCTGTAAACTAAATAATTAAACAACATAACTAGCTATTACAACTTGAAGAGTACAAGTTTAACTCGCCCTAACAACAACTTTTGAGCTTTTTACTTATAAATACTAGAAAGTAATTTTTTACTAAACAAGGTTTTTTAACTTTTAGCTATATATTCCTTCCTATAACCTATACTTATAACTAGTGTTTTTTTACCTCTATATATTAGGGTTTTTACACTAGAATATTCTTTATATTTAATTTATTTAAGGAAATAGCTTAAGGGGGGATGTTGGAATATTCTAAACTATATGAATTATTAATACGGGTAATTGTTAGCTCGCACTAGCGAGTATATAAATAGGGGTAGTCCCTTGAGCTAGACGTCTAGAATAGGCTAATAGAAAAATAGCGTTCCCTGCTACTATTCAACATGTTACACTACACAAGATAGAGTTGCTTTGAGAATTAAAGGGCCAGACCAATTAAAGCAGCCAAGTCAACGTGCCATTAGATTTTATGATGGACCAAGAAGCGAGTCCAGAACCTAGGCTGTATCTAGTATTTTCCACCGGTTGCTCGCATGAAGGTCCTAACATTGAACCACCTGAGCATCCATAACCAAAGCCGGCACTGCTGATCCCACATGTGCACTTGAGGACACAATGTAAAGACCTAGGTATAGCCGGTATTAAACTTAGTATGATCAGTGCCAGGTGAAGACGCTGCAGCACTTGGAATAGCCACTCAACGTCCGTCCTAACCAACAGAATGCTATGCGACGTTTGATACAAAAGAAATTAGCCCTCCTAGAACAAACACAGCACAACACAGGAAACCCTTGAAAATTTGAGATTTTATGCCTCCGTAGCGCCACCCAGCAAGCAGAACATAGACACCAACTCAATGCCTTGCCACCCCTCAGCTCGGCCAGTTAGGCCACGGCGTAGTCCACATCTGAGGAAACCCCATGTCCAAGTTCGCCGAGAGTGCCGCATCGACAGTGTTGAGATCAAAGCCCGGATCAAAGTGGCCAAAGATATCGACGTCCAGCATGTCGCCGAGGGCCGTGGCAGGCATGTTCTGAGACGTGACCGGCTGCTGGGCAGCAGCCATCACGGCTTGAGGGCCGCCCTGGCCAGACGCCGCCCTCAGCGGCACGGGCGAAGGTCCGCCCCCCTGGGCCTGCTGTAGATTCGGGGTGGGGAGCTGCTGCAGGGGGCCTGGGCTCTGGCCCGCCTGGATCGACATCGGCGTCCCGATCGTGCTTCCGGGCTGCTGTTGCTGTTGCTGGTGCTGTTTCTGGTGGTGTTGCTGGTGGTGCTGCTGCTGCTGGTGGCGGTCGGTCTCCCTTACATAGCCGTTCCTCTTGCTCCCGAGCGTCACCTCGGCCGGCAGCGATGTTTGGTGCGGCGGCCTCGTGTCGGTTGGGCTGGTAGTCGTGCCGCTGCCGGATCCTAGGCATGGTGCTGCCGTCCCTGCTGCTGCTGAGACAGCGCCCGAGTTGACGAGGCCCTTGGCCGTCTTGTCCATCTCCGCCAGGATGGCCTCGCCCAGCCCGGCGTTGACGCGCGCAGACGTGAAAGTGTCGCTGAGTTTTCTCAGGAGGGCTACGACTTCCTTGAACCGGGTCTTTCCCCTCAGTCGGTACAGCGGGATCTTGGAGTAGCGCATCTTGCGGTACGAGACGGAGAGCGAGAGGGCGAGGGCGTAAGGGACGAACGGCACAATCGTGATACGGTCCGGCGAGGTTGGGAAGTTGAGGGCGAAGGACACGGCGTCGACGATGCGGTCTGCGGATAATGAGCGCCGGGCGTTGATGTTTGGATGGGGGAGGTGGGCCTGGTCCGGAGCTGATGGTTCGAAGGCGCTCGATGGTTGTCGGCATGACAGGACGGAGACGGCGTGGTAGAATATTTCTATGCTGGCTGGGATACCAGGAAGGTCTCATGTCAGGTTAAATGTGCCGCGAGGTGACGAGCAATTCGAAAGGAAGAAAGAAGGAGAGCCTCCCGAGGTCCCCTCAGCCCTCGAGGGATCATCATGGCCCAAATTATTGATATGAATCACTTACAGTGCATGGACGGGGCGGCCTTCTCTGCCCCGGCATCCATAATCATGCTTTCAAAGACTGGCAGCACGACCGTCTCGTCCGGACGGCTTCTCGGCCGGTAAAGGGCGATGACTTTGTCCAACATGACGAGGACGTTCAGAAATAATCTGAAAGCCGGTTCCTCCTGAGCAGCAATGCACTCGTCCAAGTCCCGGTCCGTGTCTCGCTCGTGCAGCAGGCACGGCCGGCCGTGAAAAGCGGCATTCATCCTGTCAAGCCCCCAGAGGATGCAGTACAGAGTCTCGGCTTCCTTGCTCCGCTCGCCCTGGACACCGGAACCTACAAGGTGGATCCCGATGGTGAAGGCGTAGTGCACGCCTTGGCTGAAAAGCAGCGAGGGCATGTCCAGCTCTGCTGCGTGCGCCGGCTGGTAGAAGAACATGAGGAAGAGGGATCGGATGTGGTCAGTCCTGTCGGAGAGAACTTGTTTGTCCAGCGAGGAGAGTAGAGACTTGCACAAGGTGCGTTGGAATTCTCGTAAAGATAGGATTGGGCCGCCCGGCTCAAGGCGGAGATGCTTTGATGCAACTGGATCCGCACTTGCTGCGAGACAGATATTCTTTGATGTGCCGTCAGCGGGATGTGAGCTCTCGAGTCTCGAGTAATGCAGACAACGCCCAAGTCCACATATGCACTCCCAGTGCCAGTGGTATGCCGTGAGGGATATTGGAAGAAGCCTCAAGGGTGTCACAAACCTGTCTGAAGATGATATCTTTGACGCATTTTGGATTTCGCGTCGCATGTATGTCGGTTATTCTAAGTATAGGCCAGATAGGATGCATTCTCTCCAAATAGAATGTGAAAATTGGGTCGTAATCCTCGTCAGGTGGAATAGGGTACAACGTGGGATTCTTCCATGCTCTCGGGTCTCGGCCCACATCACTGTTGTAACGATCAGCGTTGAGCAATGCTTAAAGACGTGGCAGACAGGGAAGAGGCTTCGTTCGACGGGTGTCACACATGTGCAAAGGTAGTGCTATCAACCCGGTATCCCACTAGGATTGGATTGCCCGGCAAAACTCGGAGCAGACTTTCCTCGAGCATAATTGTCAACCAGTATGCCTGAGGGGACGGATACAGAGCAATGTTTGAGAAGGGTCAACTGGTGAATACAAAAGTGTGGAAGAGGATCAGCAAGTAATGAAAGGTTCCTAGTGCGTACTGAGACTGAGGATTATCAGTGCGATATCCCGGACTGCCGGCTGGGGAAGCCACCCTCCCGGACAGAGAGCGAGACCACAATGGGCCATCATCAGCACGACTCGAGCCTGTAGACTCGTGGGCCTGGATCGAGGCCAACTGCTCCCTCCTGGCATCCCTCTCGTGGCAGTGCCGGGCTGGCAGCCACGTGCCAATGTCGGACGGGTTGCGGCGGGCAGGGTCCCTCGCGATCTTGCTCGCGGCCTCGATGAAGAAGCTCTCGGGGCTCAGGTCCCCGACAAACCGGGAGGTCGAGAGCTCGATGAGCTGGGAGGCGACCTCGCGGGCCGACGATGCGCCCGATTTGTGCTCCGCTGGTGACTCGGGCGAGTTGGGGAGGGCCCCTGATGGACGGTTTGAGCCCCCGGAGCCGTCATGCTGCTGTTGTTGCGGCTCAGGCCGGAGGTGGGCGTATATGCTTTTCTGATGGGACACATCTGCGAAGAATCGCGGGCCTGCTTCTGAGACATGGGAGCAGCGTTTCTGATGTCACCGGGCCATTAATTAGCGTCGTCGACAACTAGTTGATTCAAAGTTCGCATGGATGTTGTGGAACCTTGGAACCACGTGTGCTCTTTCTTGTGTCAACTGGTACTCCGTACGCCGGCCCATGTTGGTCAAAATCGAATCATGATGAGAGGGTTCCAGCGAGGATCTATCAGACAGGTTCTAGACCAGGTGTGGCTCCGTCTCTCACCTTTCTCTTGCGACATGGCTCGCAGGCCTGCTGCACCTGTCGCCGTTTCACTGGCATGCCATCCTGATCAGAGGCCACAAACTTGACAGTTCGTTTCTGTGGGGGCTCTGCCATGGCTGGCAAGGGAGAAACCGGTCGGAGTAGACGAATTTGGCAGAGTGGCAGGTTAGCCTCTGGGCCTGTTATCTACGGAGTACGGAGCTAGGTAGTCAGTTCGGAGTGCGCCCGACGACTTTTGCGGCGGCGGGAGGAGGAATCTGCAAGGCGGCTTTTCCTGAAGAGGGTGCTCCGATGTGACCAAAACTTCATTTACCTGAGTGCCCTTGGCTTCCAAGGTTGCGATAAGAGTCGGAATGACGAGCAGCAAAGGGCTGAAGGCCGGTCGAGGCTGTCTTGCCCGTCTCGTTCAGACCTTGCGAATAGCGGCGTCACAAAGGCATGAGGTCGGAGCACATCCTGTTCAAGAAGCCCCGGGGCGGGTCTTTTCATCTTATAAGTTCCAGATCTCTGTCCCTTGATTAAGGTTCCTGCACATGTGTCGGAGCCGACGCAAATTTTAACTCCACCCATACGGGATCCTCACTTCCCCGCGTCCAAGGCGGAATGCGTGAGATAAAATATTGGGGCCTGCTGTGGCTGTGTGGGTAAGACCTTATCCCAGGCAGCAGACCAAATACGTTGATGCTCGCTCACTCAGTACAATAGTCGGGTTCCACGAACCCCCATTTTTGGTTGTTTCACAGTAAGCGAAACCCTGTTTTGTCAGACGCGTGTCAGAATTCATCCGTATATACTGTAAGCACCGACTGCTTGAATCTGCGTTACCAGGGCTCCAAAAAGTAAAGACTGCGTCTATTAAGACGACGATTGAAGCAGTCACCACAACTATTGATTATTATCGACTAGTGGATTGAGTTGTACTAGTCGATTTTACCTGGCGGTGGTTCCGAAAGTGGCAGTACCGACTAATAAGATTCCTCAAGTGCCGCACATTCAAAACCCCGCCAACTCCGCGGTCTGACTGGAAGCACCGGATAACGTGAATATATGTCTCTTGCAGCTGTGTTGTTTTGACGAAACAGACCAATTTTACCAATTCGTAATTATCGTCGAAAATTCACCGTTTTGCAAGTTCAAAACATGCTTCGAACAGCAATCAAGCGAGCCAGCCGCGCACTGGCACTCGGGGCTTATCAGACGCGCCGTGTCAACATGGCAGCCGCAGCGACTGCGAGTCAGGACAAAAGAGAGGGCGATATATCAGACTCATTCGCTTCCTTGGCTGGCGTTAAGAAAGAGCTACTTCCAGATCAGTTTCGTCAACTCAAATTGTCACTGGTTGAGGGGAGGGAAGAGAAGATTATAGAGAGCTGGAACAGACTGCTTCAAAGACTGGAGGTCGAGAACGATGTAATTGCCGAACTGGGTTCAAAAGTAATCCCAGAAATTCGCTTTGATCATCTTGAGGACGACCTATCCACAACTCGGGATGCAATCAAGAAGCGTGGTGCTGCTGTCATCAGAGGGGTCATTCCAGAAGATGAAGCACGCCGGTATAAATATGATCTGGAGGAATATATCCACAAGAACCCACAGACGAAAGGTGAGTCTTTCTTTACATTGCACAACAAGAGACGACAGTCAAGGAAGTGACTGGGTCAAGCAAGCTGCAAGCACTTTGACTTACCACACTGTGACACACACTCTCAGGCTTCCCACAAAACGACCCGCAAGTCTGGGAGCTATACTGGTCAGCACCCCAGCTCCACGCCCGCATAAACCCCAACTTCATCAAGGTCCAAAAAGCCCTCATGCAGTCGACATGGTCCCTATCCGACCCCAGCTCGCTCATATCCACCTCCCAACCGCTGTCCTACGCCGACCGGCTCCGCATCCGCCAGCCGGGGGACGCGGCTTTTGCCCTCGGGCCGCACGTCGACGGCGGCAGCGTGGAGCGATGGATGCACGAGGGCTACGGCCGAGGTGGGGTGTACGACGCCGTGTTCGAGGGCGACTGGGAGACCCGGTACGATCCCTGGGACGGCAGCACGAGGGTCGACGCCGTCAACGACCTGTACGACGGCCTCGGGGCCTGCAGCGTCTTCAGGATGTACCAGGGCTGGCTGAGCATGAGCAGCGTCGGGCCGCGCGAGGGCACCGTGCTTTTCAACCCGCTTCTCAAGCTTGCCACGGCGTACACGCTGCTCAGGCCCTTCTTTAGGCCCCGGAAGACGGTCGACCTCGACCTCGCCAAGGGGGGCAGTGCCGAGCGGCTCGAGTTCCTCGCGCCTGAGAATTGGGAGTTCACGGCTGGTGACCAGATGACGAGTGAGATTCCTGGTGGAACCCCTGGGTATGGGATGGAATTCCCCAAGCTGGCCATGCACCCGCATCTGGAGCTGGACCGGACGATGGTGCATGCTCCGCGGGTGAGCCCTGGTGACTATGTTGTGTGGCATTGCGATAGTAAGTGCTTCCTTTTCCTCTTTCAAAGACCTCACTACCTCTGATGTCCGAGTGCCGCTATATCCAAGTGACGTTCTCTGATTACTCCGTAACTACTTCTGCGTTGACATCAATCCGTGGCTACCTTTTGTGACCATTCACACATGCCTGATGTCGAGCGTGTCCTAACCATTCACAGCCATCCACGCCGTGGACTTTGAGCACAAGGGCAAGAGTGACTCAAGCGTCCTATATATACCCATCTGCCCAATCACCGAGATCAACGCCAAATATGTCAGCAAGGCACGAGACGCCTGGCGTCGTGGGACGCCAGGGCCTGATTTCCCTGGCGGCAAGGGAGAGTCAGAGCATATTGACAGACCAGACGAGGGCTTTTTGAGGTCGATTGCCAACGCCGATGGCCTGGCAGCAGTCGGGCTCGAGCCCATTCCGGAACCTGTGAGTGGCAGCCAAGGAGACAAGGAGGTCGTACGGAGGGCAAACCGGATGCTTGGCTTTGAATGAGGCAGAGCCTGTTTGGTACAACATTTGAAGTCAGTACGACATGTTGAAACACAACTTGTAACCATTACTACTTCCTTACGCATAGGATGATGCACATCGTAGTGTGATCACGAGTATTGTCCCCCTTTCTCTAAGTCACATTCACAGGCAAGAAGTCCAGTCCCACGAGTGAGGTGAATTAATCTCGGGCCGTCAGGCCGCGGATTAAGATTTAGCACTAGGTAGATGCTGTGGCTAAGTAAGTAAGTCGTGGGGTTCCAGCTCCCAGACTCTGCCTTGCCTTGCTGCTCATACCGGGGGGGGGGGCTGGGGGTATCTTGCGAGTGTTACACATCAATTATGTACATAACAGTACAGTCCAGGCATCGCCGTCAAATCCTCGGCGTGGTAGACGGCCCCTGATCGCCTTCTCCTGCAGCCATCGACCCGCTGGAGCCATGGCCGGCGCCGACGATGGACACCCCGAAGCCGTCCCTCGGAGCGCTCATGTACAGCTCACTCGCAGCCTCGGCCCACGAGAAGCCCGTCGCCGACGATGATGACCTGGACATGTCCCTGTCGCGCAGGGACGGCAGGGACGGCGGGGCATGGGGGTGAAACCACCACTGGCTTATACTCCCGGCGCTGGTGCTGCTGCCGCCGGTACTCCCTCGCCCGAGCGACTGTCTTTGGAACGCCGCGACTGTCGCGACTTCTTGGAAAACCGGCTCGCAATGCTCGCCCGGGCGCTCGTCTTGGAGCTGGCCCTGCTGGCTCTGCTCCGCCGGCTGGCCTTGCTGGCGCGGTGGCTCTTCCTCGACCCCTTGCGGGCCGCCGCCATGGCCGCCACTCGCTCCAGCCTCCCGGCCCAGCTGCGCTTCTTGAATGCTGCCCTCGGGTCTATCCTTGTCGTAGTCTCCCCCCCCCACCTCCTCCTCCTCTTCTTCTTCCGTCATCAAGTTCGAGTCCCCACTCGTCCTTCCTGCCGCTGATGACTCGGTACTCGCTGGCGGCCCGGATGTCGTCGTTTCTACGATAACTGCCGCCCCTTCCGGCGTCTCCGGCCTCCCAGCTGTCGTAATCACAATTGTCAACCGGTGACGCCTCTTGGCTGGTGGCCAGCGGGGCCAGTTGCTCACCTTCCACGACCAACGGCGTCCTAGGCGTTGCCAGCGGCGTCTCCGAGTACGACACTCCCTGCTGTCCCCGCAAGTAGTCCAGGCCCTGAAAACGAGCTGGCCCGGCCGCCGCCACGTAGCCCGTCGCGAGCTTGGCGTTCTGCTGCTGCTGTTGCTGATAGCCTGGGCCGGGCGACAGGGCCGTCAGGTCCACATTCGTCGGCGTCGGGGGCCACGCGCCATACTCGGGCCTGGTACTATCCGCGCCCGTGCTCACTCCCGAGAACCGCGGCAGCCCCGAATACCTCGCCGACAGGGGCAGTGGCGGCGGCGGCGGGAGCTCCAGGTCATGCGGGAGCGGGTCGAGCCCCTTGGCGAACGTCGCGCTGGGCCGCCACGTCCGCCACGAGTTCGGCCTCGAGGGGTCGTGATATGGCGGCGTAAAGACGGGGTGCTGCGACAGGCCCCGTGCCGTCTCCACCATGGCCATCGGCGGCAGCTGCGGCGGCTGCTGCTGGACGTCGCGCGGGCTCATCATGGTCGTCGTGTAGGCCATCGACTCGGCGTCAGACACGAGCGACTTGCGCATGTCGCCGCCGCCGCCACCGCCGCCTCGCCTGGACCGTCGCCCTGTCGAGCCTATACCCAGCGAGTCGCTGTTGACGAGGGTGTTGTTGGTGAAGCGCCTCGTCACCGGGGCCAGCAGACGTCGCCGTGTGCGCCGGGAGAAAAGGCATACTGCGCCCAGGACTATGAAGAAGAAAGAAAGGATCCCGACTGTGTCACTGTCAGCATTGTCTGTCTCGCCTCACGGAACCCCCAAGCAAGCAGGGCTCGCTGGCTTGCTGGGGCTGGGGCTGGAGCTGCGTACCCACGATGCCCGCTATGGTTCCGGGGGCGATGGCTGGTGCTCGGGATGACGAGGCAGGTGCGGTGGTGGTATCAGATGGTGCAGCTTGGAACGGGGTGGAGGCGACAAAGGGACTGGTCGTTGTGGACGAGACGTCCGTGGTGAGGCTCGTTTGCAACGTCGGGAGAGGAGATGCAACCAAGAGGGATGTTAGGGACGTCTGTGCGAACTGCCGACCGGGAAAGGTCGGGGTGTGTCTGTCTGTGTACTCACGATGCTCGTCACTTGGGTAGGCAGTTGGATTGATGTCTGTGGCGCTGTGACAGCGGTTGTTTGGGTCTGTACGCTGGTCTGCGTTGTCTGTGCCGAGGTCTCCGCCGTCGAGGAGGTCGTCGTCGTGGCACTGCTCGTTGACGATGACGACGACGACGATTCGGGCGCCGCAGCCGCCGGCGGTGGTGGCGCAGGCGGTGAAACTGTTGATGGAGGGTTTAGCGGCGGCACATCCGTCTCTTGCGAGGGCACGCCTGGATTAAGAACGATTGAGTTTGACGGAGGAGCCGCAGTGGGCAATGGCTCAGCTGCCAATGGGGGAGCAGAGGGAGCTTGAGGAGGAGGAGCCTCAGGAAATGGAGCTGGAGCAGCGGGAGCTGGAGGAGAGGGAACTTGGGGAGCGGGAGGAGGAGCAGATGGCTCAGTGGTTTTCCCCTTGCCAGCACCCTCGTTGATTTTGCCTTTGCCATCTTCCACCAATGTTATTCCTCCTGCTCTGAACTGAATGGATGGATGGATGGATGGAAATTTAAATCTCGATCACTCACCTCCTCCTTTGCCATCTCCTCCCTTGCCTTTACCCTGCCGCCGCACCAGTCGACGCCCCACAGTATCTGTCACCACCCCCTTTGCCGCCTCTGCCAGCTCAGCCCGGGCAGCATTGTGCCTGTGACGCCTCTTGTGAAAGCCACGGCCTCGCCGTGATGACTCCACAGCCATCCTCGCTGACGCTGGGCGGGTCACCGTTGGGTATCGCGGGTATAGGACGACGGCACAGCCATGTGAGGGAATATGCAGCAACGCTGTCACTGCAGCCAGGTTCGCTAAGAGGTTTCTTTTGGAAGAGTAATAACAATAATGATGATGATGATGATGATGATGATGATGATGACGACGATGATGACGACGACGACCGCCGGTAATATTAATCAAATATGAAGATTAAGAAACGCTGTTTCATGCAGCAGATGAAAGTATAGTATAGCCTTTCAAGAAAAACTGCTTGGTCTCGGGTATTAAGCTGCCGAAAGAATTACACAAATCGACTTTTGTTTTGTCTCCTGACGGGGAAGATCGACGGGCTGATGCAACAGCCAGGGCAGCTTGTGCTTCATATCTTCCACGGACGGCCCCTGCAAAACACGTCTTGGTCTAGAACTCCCCGCGGCACTTGGGCTGACAGGAGACCACCACAACCACGCACGGCCAAGTCTAGGCGAAACCATGCCTGAACCGAAACAGTAGGCTAGGCACTGTGGTTGGACATGCCTGGCGGTTTCTGTCAGCGCCATGTCTGCCTCAGGATTGCTCACCCTTCGGATTGCCCAGCCAGAGGCGTCAAGCCATGTGCTGCAGACTGCAGTGCGGCTTCAATTGACCGAGGCCCCGTCGCGAACATTGAAGTTGGGTTGATGGCACATGGCCCCATCCCGTCGTCGGCCAAGTAACAGTTAAGTTAACGCCTTCGGAAAATCTCCACCCAAAGAAGATGAGACTCTTCAGACGCCGGGACTCCTGAAGTCTTGTCTTATCCGATGATTTCGCCAAATGTGATCTGACCTGATTGGACCGATGACAGGCCAGGGTAGTTGAGATGATATCAATTGATGGGGATATAGGAAATCTGGTCAAAAGACCCAAGTGACACTCTCAAGCCCTGGACATCTGGAGCA
>MAVT02001638.1:0-11012 GCA_001702395.2 Diaporthe helianthi
GAATTATCTAATATATCTAGTTCTAATTAGTTTTAATTAATTTTAATTAATATAGCGCTATAATTTAGGTTATTATACTGATGATATTAAAAAGTAGGCGACTCGTTAGGGTAGGCGATTCGTTAGTGTTTAACGTTATTTAATTAATTAAATAGAAAACGTACTTTTAACTTATATTTTTAACCGCTTATATAAGTTAAAACAAAGTTAAGAATATAAAGAATTAAAAATTTAAAACTTTTAAACTTTATTAGAATATTACGAATTAATATAATACTTAATTTAATTAAAAAATAAAAATTGTTTTTTTATTACTTACTTAAGTATTATATAATAGCTAACTCGGCTAAAAGAAAGATATATTTAGTTTATCTTAGATTTAAAATCTATTTTTTATAAGCTTATGTTGTTATAATACCCTCTAGAACTTTATGAGGTATAGGTAAACAGGAACTAAGTATGATAGTCATTTCTCCTTTAAAGTTAGCTATAGGGGCTCTGCTCTAACACGTCGTCATTTCCAAAATGCGGTGGTGTGATGCTGTGACGTATTCAAACATTCGATGGAAGGTCCAAGGAGAATTCTGTGCGCCTCGACGATGTGTTCGATTGATACTAGGTACTTTTGCCTACCACCAGCGATAGTCACCCGATCGAGTACACACTTCACTATGCTCGATGCCTCGTCACCCGACCGATGAGGCGCGACTTCCGTGACAAGCGAAGCGACTAATTGATGGGATTGTACCTACCATGGCAGCCCTGGAGCTCAGGGGTGGTAAAGCCCGAGGAACCGTGCGAAAATATAAACAACATTGAAGCATTCCCTGAACAAATACCGCGGGCCACCCCCGGACATAACTGCATCCAACAGTTCAGCACATTGCCGTTAGTTCTTTTAAATTAAACTAAAACGACAATGAATTGGGTCAATGAATTACAGGAATCGCTGGAAGCGATCAAGGACTTGGACAGCTTTGATATACCAAATACAAGGAATTCCTTCATCAACATCGACGCGAGCGGCGCGCCCCCAAACAGCCCGATCACGAACGATGAGACAGCTTCGTCGATTTCTACTCGAGATGAGTCGAAAAAAAATCCACCTTCCCCGAAAACTGGCTGCGGGGATTTTTCAATGCTCCCAGCAGAGCTTCGTAAGATTATTTGGCGTGACCTACTGGTCACAGGAAAAGTCTACGTCTCCTTTACAAGTTGTCGGCTGCTCTTGGCTCAGCGAGGGGCCAAAATAAAGCAAAGGGCGAAAACGAGGATATCGGGGGCTGACGAGAAGCATGTCGAGTATTACGGGGTCCAGAGCGATGACGCAGAAAACGAGGGGGTCGACATGGGAACGTACTTCAGCCCTCGTCGGTGCCAGTAAGCACAGGTCCCCGTCTTTCATGTTTTTGAATATTCTAAAGTACAAAACTTTAGAGTTCGTAGCAGGACTAACGCCACCGTCAGTGACGACTGGGCCGAGTATGCCGCGGGGTGTATGGCCATGAAGCCACCGGTGAAATTCCGAGACTCTTATCATCCGAGACCGCAGCTCAACATCCTCCTCGCTTGTCGCCAGGCCCGCAAGGAGGCAGAGACCATATTCTACAAAGAAAACCGCTTTACCTTCTGCACTTGCAACCAAAATCACGACTATAATGCGACGCGAGACATCAGCGCCGCACATGCCGCATGTTGTTTCCTCCAAGATCGATCCCAGGCGAACCTCAATGACATCAAGCACATTGAACTCCACGTCCTACATTGGGAGGTTGATCGTGGTGCCCTACTCAACACCCTCGAGGACGTGCACTTTCGCCAGCCCAATATTGCCAAGTTTGGTGAGATGGCAAGATTCATCGAATCGCACATGAACCTGCAGAGTCTGAGCATCCATGTCGGCGGCGGACTGCCAGAGGGTACGTTATGGTCCAGATACGGTCAATACTTGCCGACATGGGCCTTTCATCCAGAGCTCGATCAATTAATCCAACGCCCGCTACGCCCGGACATGAACCCACGCCCGGGTATGAAATTGAAGCGACTCAGCATTCGATGGATCAGCCCAGCCATGTCGCCTCGTGTCTGCGGCAAGCACGGAGCGTGGTGCTTTGACAGCACACGAGGAAAAAAGTGCTGTCCTCTTGCGTCGATGAGCCTGGCTTCCATCGGACTCATCAAAGATTACCGGTACCATTTCCTGGAGAAAGGTTCGCAACTAGGGTTGTCCAAAATTCGTGGTGGGCTGATGTTCAACACAACGAAGCAAACTGACAGCATGTACTTGGTGATGGAAACGGATGACGAGCTTCAAAAGGACGGCACATGGAAGTCTTGTCTCGCTAGAGAGCGAGCCAGCGGTTTGAATGAAAGCAACGTTGGCTTGCTTACACTGGCATCTCCGCGGTGGGCGTTCGAACAGTCGTGCATGGAATCCATCAGCGACGATTTTTACAAATCGCTGAGAAGGTCTCGAACCTGGATCAGACCGTCACGGGAACAAGTAACCTTCCACCTTGTGTGGCTCGACGGCATCGACGCAGATGTTGCTGATTTGCCCTTGGACTGTGAGGAGTTTTAGGGAAACCGGTTCAGTCGACAAAGGCGAGACCAGGGCCCTGGCGTGATCTATGGGCCGCCTCCTTTCGCACAGCACACCATTCAGTCGCTATATGAAGCTGATCCGCGGAATTTTGGGACCTTTGGAGAGTGGCGAGACTCCCTCCGCCATCTGCTTCAGTTCGAGAATTGGGGCATCCAATTTGTGGGGTTATGGCACTACGACACAGCAGGAGTAGACCAGCACCAACTTGCACCCGCCGATTTTCGTGTGCAGACTGTAGAATTGGTCCCCACCAGCGAGCCCGGGCATTCGAGTTGCAGACATCTGGGCACCAGAGTCGGGAGTGGAGCGCCCCATCAGACCATATTTTTTACCTGTCGCCCACTCGACCGCTGGCGTGAGCGCTTTGTACAGTGGGACGAGTGGGACGAAGGGCAGCAGCATTGGGACGATGGGTGGCGTCTGTGGGAATCAGACCTGCATGTAGGCGAGACGGTTTACTTTAGCCGGACAGTTGGTCTACCTACGTTGCAAACTGAGGATTGAGTATATCAAGTGGACAATGGCCGTGTAAGACCTCGAGTGTACCCTGCTCAGGGAGCTGAGGGTCAACTGGTGTCAAAAAGATGACTGTCACGTCGAGATCTCGAGACTTCCAAGGTTGCGTCGACTGCCAGCGTTTGGGTCTCCTGAAGTCAGGTGTTGTATGAACACGTGCAGGTTGGGCGTGGAATCGATCCATTCAGTCGTCTCTTCCAAGAGACATTATTATTGTAAATACCTAGGTATAATGCAATACCGTATTGATATCACATTCTCACAACTTGGGCACGCATCAATTGATGATTTATTAAGTGGCCCGGGGGAACTTTGAACATACCACGGACCACCTTCCCAAGAACCCAGGAGGTAGCTACCTAGGTCTGCAGGTAGGTAGCCAGACCATGCGGATTTCGTTCGTCCAAAAATTCAAGTTAAGGTGAACTTGGCCTGTCTTGCATTTTATTAGAGGCACCCGTGGACCCTCCAGCGTTGCAATCTGCTGAGGTGATGTGCTGTGCTAGCCCGGTACTCGTGCAGCGTGCTAGGAAGCAAGCTCGCCTGTCGTTGGCAGGAGCAACTAACCTATACCTACCTTACCTAGATTACCATAAGTAGGTCCCTCTCGTTCAGGGACCTTTAGCTAGAGAATTCAACCCAACTAATAATAATACTACAAGACTTATCTTTACAACGTACGTACGTTTAGAACCTACTGATACTAATTAATAGTCGCTGGGACTATAGATAGTTAGGTGGAAGAGACGAATTAACAAAGATTTCTTTTAACGATATTCTCCTTGTTGACAAGTACTATATAGCGGTTCGTTGCTATCTAGGCCTTTTTAATATAGACCCCTAGGCAACCTACTGCGAAGATTAGTTATAAAGTGCGGCTTTCTTTGCGCTCGTATATTTGCTACTACCTAATCGATATGCGTTATTTATGCATAATATAAAACACTATACTAGGCTTTTTTATTTTACAAAAAAACCCGTTTCTTACGAAGCCTTGCGTCTTTGTTTATTAACAACACTTACTTGTAGTTAACGTTACAAGCTAAAGTGCGTTATAAGCTAAAGTAAGTTATAGGACTATACCTTCTCGACTTAGCTAAAACAAAAAAGTATAAAGCACTAAGTGCATAAACAAGCCCTTTAAAGTTTTTTCCCTAATAATATTAACTTACTAACTTTTCTTTTTAACTTTGCGCATTTTCTATTTAAAACAAAATTTAACTTGTACGCATTTATAACTTAACTTCTTATACATTAATATAGATAATTCTACTTAACTACTTGTTTCGCTACATACTTGTTTTGCTATATACGGCTATTATTGCAACCTTTTTGTTGTAACTCCTTCGTTGCAACCCCCTTGAATGGCATCGGTATTATAGCTTCTTTAAGCGGCTAAGCCGCTATAAAAAATAATGGTATAGTTTTTGTAGGAAGATATAAGATGAGCAAGCTATTAATAGTATATTTAATACTTGATTTAGCTTACTATAGTTATATGCAAGCTAGGCTTTAGTTTACCTTGCTAGGCTAAGCGGCTACAATAGAGTACTTTATTATAGCTCTTGCAAGCTCGCTAGTAAGCTATAACTAGTAAAGCCTTTACAATAATAACCTTTTTTACGCCTATAAAGAAGATTTTTTATCCTAAATAAAGAATATATTTGCAAAATTGCTAACAATATATCGAAAAATGCTAGAAATCTTTTTACAAACAAAAGGCGTATATACAAGATATAATAACTAACTTATTGCCCTATAGCTATATGCTTTTGTACAATTAAAAAAAAAACTACTATAGGTAAACTTTAAGCTTTGTAATATCCTTTTTATACTAGAATTTTTAATAAACGAAGCTTGTATAAAACTACTAAAAAAGAGCTTACTACTAGCAAAAGCTTAAGTATTAGTAAATCTATAGCCTTAAAACCTAGTTGTATAGCAGCATTAGGTAGCTAAGCTAACTAAGTATGTAAAAGTATAAAGTTTAAAGCTTTAATTGTTGCGGCAATCTAGGTTATAAAACTTGCAACTATTGCCCTTGGTTTAACTACTATTTTTAAGCTATAAAGAGGGTTTGTAGCTACTTTAAAAAAACGCTACATTAATATATAAATAGCAACTAAATCTATTTATATAATTGCTATTAGGTATACTATAGCTAACTATGGAAATAGAAGTAGTTTCTACACCGTTTAATCAATAGAGATAAACATTATACTAGAGGTATATTCTATACCTAGCATTACTATAGTTATAGGATTTACAACCGCCGCTAATGGCAATAACTAAGTATAATCTCTATAAAATACTTCCCTTTTAGTATATATTAAATAAGAGACTAGAATTAGCGAAGTTTGTATAGTTTGTAAAGACTTTTAAATCTTTCTAAAAGTACTCTAAAGATTTGTATAACCTATTAAACAATAAGATAAAGATATTCTTTAACATTTGCTATTATATTGAAATCCAACTAAGTTAATTTTATGCGGTTTTTCCCTAAATGCTAAAAAAGAGAGCAAAGATTTATTACCTCTACTTTGTAAATTAAGCTAACACGTTTACAATAGCATACCTTAAAATTAAAATATACTTTAATATAAACCTAAACTATTAGTATTACTATATAAACTAGATAACTATAATATTTATATAAATAAAAGCTTAAAACCTAGATAAGGACTTTTACAAGGTTTTGCAAATTATACTTAATAAACTTTAGCTATATTAGTAAGCATTAGGTTTTAACTATATTAAAAAAAATAATTTACAAACGATGGTTATTAAGGTATGCAAAGGTGTGCTAAAACTTAAAATAGCACTATTTAAACCCGCTTAACTATACAAAGAGTTGTTTTTAAATTTAAGATTTGCAATAAAAATAAAGCTTAGCTATATAAGCGGGATAAATATAGTAAATAACGCTTAAGATTAATTCTATATTAACCGCAGGTATAGTAGTTAGTTTTAGAGTAAACGGGAATAATTATTGCAAAGTTTCTATTAGGGGAATTAAGGATTTAAATATAGCTAAGGAACGTTTAGAAAATATAGAGAATTTGCTAAGGAACGCCTATAGAAAAAAAAGTGTTTTATTTGTAAAAAAAAGGCTGCTAGTTAACAAAACACTTGATAAGTAAAAAATAAAACGCAAAAACAAACTTTATAGTGCAATATGAATATAATAGTTGCGAGAGAAATAACTTTAAATATTTTTTTTAAACTTTAAAGGCTATAAGATAGGAAAAAACAAATACTATAACTACTATAGAGGTAAAAATAAAGATAATAACTATAACACTAAGATATAGATTTATAAGGTAAATGTTAACTTTCTTGCAAATAAAGCTTTTATATATAAGTTAATTAGCTTTAATATATTTACAAATATAATAGTTATACTGGCAAGCTAATTTATCCTAGAAAATAAATACTTTAAAACCTAGTTTTAAGGGATACTACTAAATACAAAAGCGTTAATAGTTTTAACTACAAGCTATAAATAATTCCTTGCACTTTAGCAAAAATAGCTAAAATACAAACTTAATATAATAACTATAAAAGCAACTAAAGTTAAATTCAAAAGTAGTATAATCTTTAAATCAATAGGTACTATAAATATAAAAACTCTAGTAAAATTAGTTACCTTTTATATAGTAATAACGCAAATTTTTCTTGTTTTACTTAGCTAATATAAATAAACTTAAGGTTTACTATAACAATGTTATTAATAAACTTACTTACTAAGATAGCGCGATTATTATACTAGTTTTTTGGAAGTAAAAGCACTCGTAGTTCTTCTTAGGGAAAATAGCAAACGCTATTTACTTTCTTTTTAAGGTTAAGCTAAAACAACTATACCGCTAGTTTAAACATCTAGCAATAAATTGGCTATACTAAATACTAAAAAAGGCTAAATATAAGGACGTAAATAAAAAAGCCTTAGTAGAAATTAAGAAATTCTACTACTAATGCTAAATAAACAAACTAGCGCTAAAATAGTTTAAATTTATACTTTACAATAACTATAAGTTTAACTATAAAATACTTATAAATATAATATATTTAAACAAATGCCTAATGCTATATGTAGTAAACTAAGCAATAAGCTTTTAAAAAGCTAAGTTTTTTAAAAATATAATAGCAAAATATATATAGTAAATACTATAAGCCTTATAGATTAATACTTACTAAAAGCTACTAGATATTATTATGCATAACGTAGGTATAAACTTTGCATTAGCAAAGTTTCGCGCTAAAGCATAAATAATAAGCGTTTTATATAAACAAGTTTTAATAAAAGCGTACTAGTTTATTAGCAAAGTAGAAAAGTATTATTATCCTTTTTATAAAGCTTATAACACGCTATACGCAAACCTTTACGATAAAATAAACAATAAAGCTATTTTGCAAATAGCTATTAAAGTAATAAACAATATTATTAAGTTTAATAGGCTAGTGCCTATATTGCTTGTTTTTAGTATATACTTGCAAGTATTATAAAAGTTACCTCTATTATAGCTTATATAAAAAAAAGCTAAAGTAGTTAGTAAGGCTATAAAAATACTAAGAAAAACTATAGCTAAAAAGCAAATTTGAAATATATTAAATACTAAAAATAAACCTATTGTAAATATAAACTTTTTGCTATAATGCAATATTTGCGTATAGCGCGAGAAGGAGGGTTAAATAGGCTTATATAAAGTTATCTTTATAAATAAATATAACGTTACGCTAAACTTGCTAAGTAAACTAACAATGTTTAGGTTTACGGTTATAAAACCATATTATAAAGATAAATACGAGAAAAAACGGCTATTGTAGCTAGAAGAAACCGCTACTAGTTAAAACGCTTTAAGGCGAGGTACTACTAGTTAGTAAAACTAAAAAACTAAATAACTATTATTTTTAAAAATAAAAAACTATATTATAGTAGCTTATATAACTAAACGGGAAAATAATAACTATAACCTAGCTATTAAGCTAAAGTAGGACGGCGCAATTATAACGTTAGGCTTTTTTTTTAAAGAGTTAAACAAAATAAAAATTAATAACCTAATTAGCTAAAAAGTATTTAGGTTTTAAAAGTATTTTTAAAAAAAGTATAGCAACTATTATTTGTTTAAATTATATATAGTATAAAAAATAAAAAGAAAAATAGCTAAACTATATAAGAAATCTTAATTAATTATATAAAATTATAATAATTAAAGTAAAAAATTTATATTTATATAAAACCTAATAATTTAGCAAATAAGCTAATAAATAATCCTTGCAATTGCTCTATTGCTAATATAATTTTAGAAAATAATTTTAGTATTACAAAATATTACTTAAGTATATTTTTAATTAAAAATAAAGCTTTAACAAATAATTTTTGCAAAACTATTAAAAAAGCTAAAGAACTAGTACCTTTTAGGTACTATTATCTAGGTTATAAAACCCTTATATAGAATTACTAAATTAAGTATATACTAGTTTAATATGTATTAAAAATACTATTAAAAGAAACTTGGAATAAACTACTCTATGTATAATTTATGCTTTTTAATTATAAAAACTATAAAGTCCTTTAGAATAGCTAAAATGTAAACAAATAATATATTGCTTTTAGCTACGCTAAAGTCTTTTAAAAAAAAATAAAAAATTAAAAAAAGTAAAACTATAAGTTAAGCTAAAAACTATTTTAATATTAAGCAAGCTATTTAATTTTAATAGTACTTATTTTATAATAAATAATAACTTTAATATTATAATATAGCAAAAAAAATAAAAAGATAAAATTACATTTATTAATAAGATAGTTAAAAATAAATTATAACGTTACTTAAAATAAAAAGTATAAGGAGTATATATTGCTTCTATTTATTAACTAAAAGCTTTATATAATCTTTTTGTGGCTATATAAGTTTAAAAATTAAAGAAAGAATATTATAAGTTTATTAATAAGCAATTGTTATAATAAATAGAAAACGCTATAAAAAGCATTTGTTATATTCCCTTAGACTTAAAAATAATAAAACTATTTGTTTTTATAAATAATTTCTTTGTAAACAATAAGAATTTAATATTCTAACTAAGTTTTATAATTATACTTAGTAATAAGCATTATATAAGTAATAAAAGCTTTTAATTAAATAAAAATATACTTTATTAGTTATTTACTAAATGCAAACGTATAACTTAAAGTATACTAGCGAGTAAAATCTATAAAATAGTAAATAATATAAATATAAAAATTTACTTAGTAATAATAATTAAAGTAATAATAAAATAATTATTATTGTTAAACATTTCTTTAATTATTTGTATAAACTTCTATAGCTTGTAGAAGTATTTAGTTAAACTAAAAACTATAAAAAAGAAATAACTTATAATTAATATTATATTGTTATAATAATTGTATAAAGCAAGGAAGATTGCAAAGGTATAATGAATTAATAGAAAAAATAACCTAGCAAACGCTATAATAAAGGCAATGCTAAACTTAGCTTTACAAAGGCTAGTTAAAGACAACAAGCTTTACATATATATTAACGGCTTAGTATAAAAACTAAAAACTATTAACAAAACCTTTAGAGAATAAAAACTAAAGCGTAAAGCAGAATTTTAGTATTATTTATTATAAAAAAGCATCCAACGCTATTGCTATAAGGATGGATTGCTATACTATAAAAAGGATAAAACTATTGCTATTATATATTGTTTTAGACGGAATCCGCTATTACTATAGGGACGAATTACTATAGACGGAATCATTGCTATTATATGTTTTGGTAGTAATAAAAGAAAAAGTTGCGAGTGTCGTTGGCAGGAGCAACCAACCCATACCTACTTTACTTAGATTACCATAAGTAGGTCCCTCTCGTTCAGGGACCTTTAGCTAGAGAATTCAACCCAACCAACAACAACACTACAAGACCTATCTCTACGATGTACGTACGTTTAGAACCTACCGACATCGCCATTATCTCGACCCTTTGCGTCTTTGTCGACCCCCAACCCCAAATGAACCCCAACACAGCGTTGTTTTGGCATTGATTGGCCTCAAGTGCTCAGGGCCGGCACATGTGCAGCCAGGTTGCATCAACCTCTCCACTTCCTCTCGCGGAAAAGACGACGAGGTTGATAAGAGGGCCGGCTTGTCCTGTTTTGTGCACATAGCCGCGATGATCTCCTGCCGCTGCCATCTGATGCCATCGGCGGATGCGGGTCCGACTTTTATACTGCGGGGGGGTTGCCGGGGCTTATCTTGAGTATAAATGCGAAGACAGGGTAGAAGTATGGAGAAAAGGAAAAGGACTCGATTTCGAAGGTCTGAGGCGCGCGTAGTTAATCTTCAATAGTTTCCCCGGATCCACGTCGCTGAGCTGGCCCCGCAGTTGTCGTTGTCAAACATTTATTATTAGTATACTCATGGGAGAATTAGAAGCCATGGCCGACAACTCTACTGAGCCGCAGGAGAAAAGCACGCCGTCGCGGTCGTTCAGATCCTTCATCTAGGACATAGACACGCACCTCAAAACGCCCGAGGAGCGCAAACTCCTGCGCAAGCTTGACTGGTCGATTCTGACCATCGGCTGTCTGGGTTTCTTCATGAAGTACCTCGATCAAGGCAACCTAGCCAATGCTTATGTTAGTACCGTACCGGTACTTCCCCTACTTACGGCTTCCCGTCTTTAGGTTTAAACGTCGCAAAACTCGTACACGTACGACTTATTAGACGACAAAATAAAGATATACTTTAACATCTACTACCATACTAAAATCTAACTAAGTCAATTCTATATAGTTTTTCCCTAAATACTAAAGGAGAGAGTAGAGACTTACTACCTCTACTTTATAAATTAAACTAATATATTTATAATAGTATACCTTAAGATTAAAATAT
>MAVT02001639.1:0-11011 GCA_001702395.2 Diaporthe helianthi
TATACTAACTATTGAGAATATTAATAATAATTTTTATTATTATAATATAATATAATAATTAGTAAAGACTTAGATAGTAAAGTAAAAGTTATATAGGGCGCTAGGCTATACTGTAGGTAGGTTGAAAAGTAGGTACTCTAATTAGCTGAAGCGAAAAAGTAAACAATGTACCTATATACTATCCGTTTTTTCCTGTGCGAATATCCGTTCTCTAAAAGAAATTGGGAAAATATTTAAGCATCCCTCGCTAAAGTTGGCGCAGAGCCCACAGCAGGTGAACAGAGGCTCCATTTCTGATCAATACACATTGGCTGTTAATTCTCGCTTCCCGGAGTCTTGTAGCAAAGCAGGCAAAGCAGGCAAAGCAGGCAAGACTAAAAAACGTTTCGCGAATTGACGAAGTAAGTGAATCAGGTTGTATTATTGCCAACATTGAAGCGAAATAGAGTGTATTGTCTGATGCGGGTTCAGTGCTGAACATCAAATGAGAGACCAAAACTTGGAAGACACGTAAAACTGCTCTACGAGTGATGAATTCCCCAACTCCCTTCATCCGAGGATTTCAACTGATTAACTACGCGCGAAAGGTGTTCGCCATCCTTCAATGTTCCTACCCTGGTGTAGACTGGTCTCAATGCCGACCAAATCCTCCGTTCCGCAACTTGTTGTATCGGTCATAGCATCCGCGTTCAGTCCGGTCAATTTGTTTCTGCTCTCCGCCATTAGCCCTAGCCCCGCAGAAGTAAGGCATAGATACTGAGTCTGCTTACCGCTATTTGACCGAAGTGCATCCCCTGTCTCCTCAGCCTCCATAGTGCCACTTCTTCCTCACGAGTCCATTGCTGACCTCGTTTCTGCCAGTCAATGTTGGTCAACTGATCATGAACCAGTACGAATACCACCTAATCTTACCTTAGACCAGGGTCTCGACTTCCCGTGCAGCGCAGTAGGATTTGGCTTGTTCACGGGTCGGAATCCAAGAATCGGGATCTCAGGGGCAGTCTGAGGGAGCGGTGTCACGGTTAGTACTTCTCGGCGTGGAATGCGGATTCTGGAAATAGAGTTACCTCGGTGTCGGGGACTGGCGCAGGCTCATCCATGAATGGTAAAATGCAGAGAGAGACACAGTTCTCATTATTCTCCCTCAAGAACTGCTTGGCATGGTCTCTAGCCCGTTGCATCTCAGCTTCCTCCTCGGCGGCACTGAGACTGGTATGAATGTCTCCGCAACCAGGAGTCGAGCATTCGAAGTCGGGATGGCCAACTTCGCGCTTGGTCATGAGGCGGGTGGTGGAGCCACAGACATCCTCGGGAGGGCAGTGACCGCAACACTCGTCGTCGGAATAGATGATTTCCTCGCCCAGTCCGCTTGGCTCCTCACAACCAGGACAGAGGGGGATTATGTGGAAACACATGGTAAGGGCAAGGCATGACACCATCGACGACTTGAGTTGTGTTCTCGGATTGATAGCCTCTGATGGTGGTAGCCACTAGGAAAGTTGTACCCGTTCGCGTTGGGCTTATCATGATGTGCGCGGTCATTGGGAGCAACAGCAGGCATTGCCACATCGATGTGGTATTCTAGGAGCTTGGTTCAAGATGAAATGATGACTCCTTATCCTCATTCTCATTGTCTATGAGGTTGTATTTGATAGTCTCCTTTATAGCCATTGCCACAACACCTTTCATCCATGCGCACAAACAGGCAATTAGTTGAGGATAAAGCGAAGCAAACAGTTACTTCTTAGATCTCTCTGCTGCATGTCAAAGATTCCTCTGAATATGTACCTGGTTACCTGGGTACTCATCTAAATCTCATCATTATCGTTTAATTCTTTCAATTGTGTAATTATGCAAGACTGCTAGAGAAAAAAAGGAAAAGACGAGATGAGACGGGGGGAGGGGGGAGCGTGACCAATTCCGAAGCACGGTAAATGCTCAAAGATTATGCTAGTTGTTATCCACGGAATGGATTGACCTGACCTTCAATGTTCCCACAAGAGTCCGCCACAGTCAGGAGATATGACAAGGCCATGGTATCACCTACCTGCCCAGGTGGACAAGTTTCTCTACCTGGGGGTCAGACCTTCGGTTGCCCCCTACGCCTGCCGGTGTAAAGTGCCCAGGTAGGTTGCTCGAGAATTTTCTTGGGGAATTCCCCTGCTAAGTAGCATGAGGTCTTGGCTTCTCCATTTCACGCACCACTCAGTACGCAATACGCTCTCGCTTGTGATTTTAGGGCGAGGAGGCTCAAATATTGCTCAACGTCCTATCCTCAGGTGCTTGCCACCACAAGGAGCTGACGTCAATTTTGGTTCATGACATCTGACCTTTCCGGTTCTATCACCGTTCAGTCCATTCCGTCATTGACGATATGCCATCTTTGGGCATCCAAGTGTCAGTCAGGTACGCTCCGACCTGGGTAATAAATGCGGTCTACATAGCCATGCATCACTGCCATCAGTTCTGGACTCACCATGCAGCAGTAGGGGTCAACATCGAATTGGTGAGCTTGGGTGAGCTGCCTGAAGAGCTGGCTGTCACCAAGACAACGCATCCTACAGTTACAAAGGTTCTCATGTTCTCATTCTAAGACCCATGTACCTCCGGAGAGGCTGGTAGTAGCACACGTGTAGAACCAATCTTGGCTTCCTGGGCACGTGCAGTCTAGGCCAAGACGTCAAACGCAAGGTTGGGCGAGATAAATGGGGAGGGAGTTTTTTTCGGTGAAGTCTCGAGTCATCTATGGAGTACTTTGCCTCTGCTGTCGTCACTTTCGAAGTTGGTGAGCACATGACTGCGAGAAGGTTCTGAAGTCTCTTGACAGACCCCTCAGCAGCATCCAACAAGAGTCTCTGAGCAGTTCAACACGAACAGGCGGTCTTGGAAGCGGCCACAGAAACAACAACACCGCGGTTGCATATCCAGATGCTTATATTCAGTTCTGCTCGAGTCCATGTCCGAGGCCAACGCCAACCGGGGTAACAATGCATGCATGGGAGAACCTTGCATAGCGCTGCGGCCCCGCAATCCTGGCGGTGGGGATGGAGCTTAACTTTATATTGAACCCCACAGTCTGATCACCGGAACGGCGACACCTTCGAGGTAACCACTTTTACTGTCTGTCGCGACTCAGGAGCACGTCTCCCCCGCGCAGTAATCATCACGGGGCCTTTAGCTTGTTGCTTCTAGCGAAGAGTTGACATCAAAGAAATCGCAAGTCTCCTCAGTGATGGCGCTTCGCTGGAGTGTTCGCTGATTTTGCATGCGCGGTGATATTTCTTGTCACATTCTCCGCCTCCGAAGATACTCCCGAGAAACTCCAACCTTGGCCCCGGATGAGCCGACTGTTCGGCCATCACCCGATCACCTGGGGACGATACCACTACTCCGGATTCCCTCCAAGGATCCTGTCAACCAAGTCTGCCAGTCAAGCTTACATCAGTGATAACCTTGGAAGACTGCACGCACAGACTGAGTTGGCCCACACTCGACTGCAAAAAGTTATACATCACAACGAAAAACATTTCTCAGCACACGACATGAGCCCTTGTTCTCGACCAGTCTGGCCCGGCACTGCAGTTCAACACAAGTTCATCGTGCGGGGCCGCCCATGTGACCATGTCGGACCGATCTCACCTTCGCCATGCCATCATCGGCGCAGGAGTCTTGGGAGAGCTGCGGCAAGATTCAGTTCCAAGGTACGGTCTAGTGAGGGCCGCAGACGCAAGCGAGGTGTTCGTCTGGTTTCTCCTGCATGATGCTTCCGGTCCCCACGCCAGCCCGCCATTTCCGTCTCCAAAACCGGGGCGCCGGGTCTGGATGCTCCTCTCGTGCCGACGAATCGTCTGCTCATGCTACGTCAATGGCCAGTCTCTTAGCTGCTGCTGCCTCTAACTGCCTAAGTGGCTTCCTGAAGTCACCTGCTGCTGATTTGACCATTATATGCAGGTGGCGTGAGATCTGCATTATTTCGTAGGCACTGCTGTATCGCTATAAAAAGGCCCGCCCTCGCTGCTCATGATCACTTGTTCATAGTCTCTAGGAGCCCTTTGCAATCAGCCCGTATCCCTTCTGACTCTGACGAAGCTGATCCGTCACTATGAAGTCTACCGTGAGAATAGCTTCAACTGTCTTGGCAGCCACCTGTGCTCACGCACAAGGTGTCCCTACCTATGTCAATCCTGCAGTGCCAACCGGAACGCCCATTGCGGGCAATTACACGGGCCCCCTCAGACCACAGGTTCACTTTTCGCCCCCCAAGAATTTCATGAACGACCCGAATGGCATGTTTGTCGATGCAAATGGCACATACCACCTCTACTATCAGTACAACCCAACAGACGTCGTCGCAGGCAACCAACACTGGGGCCACGCCACAAGCCAGGACCTGTATCGCTGGGAAAACCAACAGATTGCTCTCTTCCCTCCTGAAGAGCAAGTTTTTGTGTTCTCCGGGTCTGCCGTCGTCGACGTGAACAACACATCCGGATTCTTTCCTGACCAGGACAATGGCGTAGTGGCCATCCTCACACTGTCAGAGTCGAATGGGCCCCAGACTCAGGCCATCGCCTACTCCCACGACGGCGGCTACACGTTTGAGTACTACGACGGAAACCCCGTCATCAACAGCACGAGCAACCAGTTCCGTGATCCCAAGGTCATCTGGTACGAGGATCACTGGGTGGCCGTCATCGCCTACTCGCAAGAATTCGTTGTCGGCATCTTCACTAGCCCCGACTTGAAGACATGGGAGCACGCCTCCAACTTTTCCTACCACGGCCTCCTCGGCACACAGTATGAGTGTCCCAACATGGTCAAGATCCCAGTCCGTGACAGCATCGGTGGCGAGGTGGTGGACGAGGCCTATGTCATGACCATCTCGCTGCAGCCCGGCGCGCCACTCGGCGGGTCGGTGACGGAGTACTTCCCAGGGACCTTCAACGGGACACACTTTGAGACTCTTGACGATGCCACGCGCCTGACCGACTTCGCCAAGGACAACTACGCCGCCCAGTTTTTCTACGGCCTGCCAGATGGAAGCAATGCCATCAACATGGGATGGGCCTCAAACTGGCAGTACACAAATCAGGTCCCGACAGGAAACCTCGAGGGGTGGCGCAGCGCCATGACTCTGCCCAGAGCCAACTACCTCACCAAAGCGCCCCGGATCGGCTGGGTCGTCGTCAACGAGCTGGTTGATCCGAGCCCAGTCCTCGACACGGCACTGAACACGACCACGCTTGCGGGTGACGGCTCCATCGAGGTCGATTTCGCCTCCGTCGCGTCCAATTCCCTCTACATCGAGGCGAACGTGACCGGTCTCAACTCCAGCACCATCTCGGGCTCCTCCACGTTGAACATGACCTTCAGCTCGCCTTCCAGCGAGGAGACCCTGCACTCGGGCTACTACTTTGGAGGTGACCAGTCATTCTTCGTGAACCGCGGGGACATAGCCGGGTTCGACAACATCTTCTTCACCGACAAGTTCTCCGTGTCCGATGTTTGGAACACCACTACCGGCACATGGCGAGTTCAGGCTGTCATCGACAGATCTATCCTAGAGGTGTTCCTCGACGGTGGTGTCCACGCGGCGACTGTGCTGTTCTACCCCAAGGAGCCTTTGACTCATTTGACGGTGGGAACGGCCGATTTACCGGCTGGTGTGGAAGTAAGCGTCGCGATTTGGGCCCTGAAGAGTCCCTGGGCCGAGTATGAGGACGACCAAGGCATAGTAGCCGGTAATGTGACTGGTACTGGCGACTCGACGAGGAGAGACGTTGTCTACGAAGCTACATGGCAAACATGAGTTCATGAGTTGACAAGTTAAACCATTTATAACTATAATTTAATGCATATTACTCGAAACGTGACTCAACCTCACTTTACTGATTTCTGTGAAGGCCTTCGCTGTGTTTGTCAAATGCCCTCATCCCCACCGCGATTACTTGAAGCCTTTCTTCTCATTATCCATCAGGACGGCCAACTCAACCTCCACGGGTAATGAAAGCCATTTCTTCAAGTCAAAGCCCACTTGATCTGCGTAGATACATTGAAAAGTAGGCCTCATTTCTAGCATTTTATATTGACAGAACAGGTATAGATCCGTTAGTATTATACGAATAGCTTAAGCTACCCACATTCTAGTATACCTAAATACATATGTAGTCTAAGTTAAGAAGATGAGGCACATCTCTTGCATGGAGGCATATTTTTTTCAAGTTTTAGGTTCTTTAGGTTGCCTTTTCATGCTGCAATGATACGAGACATGCTTTTCAATTCAGCGATGAATCCTCAAAGGTAAATGGTTTTCCTGTTCAGTGCCCATGTAATTTGTGGGTCAGCTTTGTCCGCGGTCATGCCGCATGCAGCAGCAGTACCTGGCCACAAAGGCTCCAGCAGCTTTATGGGCTCTTGGCTTCAGTCAAGCAGCTTTTTGGGCTACCTAGATTTTTTTTGCTCTGATTTTAAAAATCGTTCCAGGAACCATACGGCTATTCAGAGAGCAATCACGACAGCGGCTCCCACCTCTTCCCCGTAGCTGACACGGTGGTCCGTGGACGATTTACCCTGTTCTTGGGTATCGTAAGCCAGCATTTGAGCACCGCATGTATCTGTCCCACGACTCCATTCGCTGAGCTCCGTCGCATAATTCCGTGAGCCAGGACTCAGAGTCATCGGAAGATGGCTAGCGCCAGCTCAAGTCCTGACACACCAGCACCACGCCATGGCAACTGGGCCCTCTTCCTTCGCCAACGCCGTCTGATGGATCAGCTCAGGAGGCTTCAGAACGATTTCAAGCCTTGCTACTGCCCTGCCGGATGTAATGGTTATCTGCATGCCGAAGACGGAGTCCCCGCGGGCCCGGTACCACAGCCTGCCCGGCCGTTGCATGCCCCAGTCGTGCCTGCGGATGCTGACTTGCCTAGCACCTGGGCGAGACCATTCGTCCACAGGAATCAAGACGATAAGGTTGTTGCAGAGGCGCGAGGTACATCGGACATACTGCTCCACCGGGACGGAGACAGGGCTACCCTGCGCATGTCGCTCCAGGCCCGCCTGGACCCAGCTGGAACTGCGACGGTTGCGTATTTTGGGGAGATGTTCCTGACGAGGTGGGGTCATGAAGAGGAGTTCCTCGGGTTTATTCACAGCTGGCACGTGGACAGGAGGTCGAACGCGGACTGGGAGGACCAGCACCTTAGGGACATGGCACTCTATGAACACAGTGACGACGCGGTAAGGGAAGCCATTCTTTTCCTCCACGAACTTTACGACATCAACTTTGACGAGGACGGAGGTGTGTACGAGTACGAAAGTCCGGAAAAAGTTGCAGACGAAAAGCGTACCGACAATGCCATGCTCCTGCCTGCCCGAGTGTACCGAAATCACTTTGCTTCTGCCTGGACGAGAATCAGTGACCATAGGACAGATCTTCTTTTTATTCCCGTGATATGGATTAGGAAAAAGGTTCGTGTCCGCCTTTCCTATTCACAAGGCCCCCCTACCATCACTGAAAAAAACAACCCCCCAAATCTTACTGGCCGGGTCTTCCACGGCTAGTAGTACATACGTTGGCTCCTCCTAGTCTTCTAACACAACCGGGTTTCCAGTTTCAGGGACAGCGCATTATCAATCAAGGCTTTGAATTATTCTTCAGGCTACTGACAGGTGGCACGTTGCCCGCGGGTTAGTCACGTCCAGATCCTTAAGCTGTAGATGGGAGATCCATCTTGCCGGGCCGCTTGAAAACGCTTGACCAAGGCTGCACATGTGAACTGACGGGTCCATACCTACGGAACAGCATACAATATCAGCCGCCCACTAAGCGTCGTCCTGGAGGCGGGCCTGCTCGGTCCTCCATACGACTCGGGTTGGACGGATTCTCAAGGCCGTGCTTTGGCATTTGTACCCCACTTACTTCGCATCGCGCGTGGATATGAGAGGTGTGGGTTCATGCGCCTGATTGATGTGCGGGCTAGGCCCCATCTCTTGAACTTTGTCATGGGCCGTAGCGTCGACCCTGCAGAATATCCCGCGGCCCCTGGCGACATGGCCTTCATGCCGCCAAAACCGCCATCCACGGATGAGAGCTCACCGTCGCCCATGCGCGCGCCACGTGATCGCAACAAATATCGACCTGGGACAAAGATCGCCGTCTCCCCGACGAGATGGAGAGGGGGAAATGACGATGGAAGCATGGGTGGCGGTAACAATGGCAGTGACAACAGCGCTGAACACGGTAGTGACAACAGCGCTGACAGCGGCGGCTCAGGGTGACAACGGCGCTGACAACAGCCAACAACTGTGGCAAGGGAATTTTTTTTGGGGGGGGGGGAGCCGCCCCACAGCAGACGCAACGCATTCGAATTTACGACGGCTAAAAGGCAGGTTGTCAGACGGGTGAGGAGAGAGGTGTTATTCTTGAAACACTGTTTTCTTCGAAGTTTCAAACAGTCGGTGGTTGGGGGAAAAGAAGACAGGATACAATTTCCTACTGGTCGTAAATGGAAGTAGACATCGCTGGAGTCTTTGCTTCATAGAAAGTGAGTTGAGTGTTGGAAGATATCGAGTTCAGATTCATGGTGAATTCCAAAGTATTACAGTAATTTAGCAATGTTCATGCTACTCGTGACCTCCGCTAGCGTTACCTAGGTAGGTATCAAAAGTAGGCGCATAGGAATGTTTGTGTTCTGTGACAGGAAGTCAATGTTTGTAGAAAGGTACAAAAGATGATGAAGGTTAAGTCCCACCCCCTAGCTTCTAAGTCTATCTAAATCTCTTGCTAGGAGCCATTACGGGGACTTGTCTTTTCGGACAATAGTTTGTAAACGTTGGGCTTTTTGCCGTCATACACAAGTACTTAAGTATCCAGAGGTGCTCTTCACGCAGGGAGTAGAAGGTAACTTAAACTTCTGTTAATGTAAGTGAAGCTCTTTTATAAATATTATCTATTAGAAACTACTTGCTAGCTATAAAGTAGTAGGATTATTCCTTGTAGTCTTAAAATTAGTCCCCTTATATACTTATTTTTAAATACTATAGTATATTTACTAAATATAAAAGCATTTATACTTTAAAGCGTATACTTAGAGATTAGACATTCGTATAGAAGAAAACGGAGGGTATATAGGTAGAAATGTAGCCCTAGTATACCAATGTTAACTTACACTACTAATTTAGTAGATAAAATAATAGTATATTACTATTAACTACGTATATCTATTTTTCTATTATAGTTAAAAGAAGGTTAGTTAGGAACTAGCAATATTATTATAGGTAAAGTTTTAATACATGTTAATATATTTTCTTTATCTTAATATATAAATATTTAATTTCTAAGTATATACTAAAATAATAATATAAATCAAATAAAAGTGAAACGATTAAATGATTCACGTCTAAAAGCTTATAATAAAATATCTTTTAATAGGGTTAGGGCTACTGTTATAGTTAATATTTCTTTTATATAATTAAGGAGGATTTTAGTTAAAGCTTATACCTTTATAATTAACTTATTTTAAAAACTCTAACTAATAAGAAAACCTATAATTAAGCACGAAACTCCTTTTATTTTAAGAGTTATTGAATAACCTTTTTAATGTTTTAAAAGTTCATATAATATTTATATAATTAGTTAATTCTAACAATAAATATATTATTATAGAATATAATTACGATAAATTAAAAATCTATTTAAATATTAGGATAATTAATTATAAAAGGCATCAAGTTTATATTATACGTTATAAGTATTTAGTAAAGGAGTATTATTTAGTATATTAAGTAGAAGAAGATTAGTTAGTTTATATATAAGGTTATACTTAGTATAGCGTAGTATACATAGTAGGTAAGATTAGAAAAGCTATATTATACATTATACCTACTAATATAAATAGTATTATATAATATACTTTAGTATATAACCTATTAGTATTAAAAGAATTAATATTATAAATAAAATATAAATTTAGAAGAAGGGTTAGAAAGAGGTTTATACTAGGCTAAATAATTAATTAATTAATTAAAATATAATATTAATCGATTAATAAATAAATAAGTTTATAAAATCTAATATAAGTATAATAATTTTAAAGTTAATAAAACTTTATAGGTGTATTTTAAACAACTTTTAAATATTATCATATTTGTAATATACTATTTTTAGTTCTTTAAGAAATATTTAATTAAATAGTAAATTAGAATCTATAACACTAGATAATAAGTGTATATTAAATCGTATAACTTAGTATAATCTATATTCTTAAAAGCTAAAGTAAAGATTATTAAAATTATAACATATATATTATTCAATTAGTATTTATTTATAATATATATTTACTATTCATATTCTTTAAGTTCTTTTACTACGCTAGAATAATAGTATATATCTTAAAAGGATAAGATATAAAATATTTTTAAACTAAATATAGTAAGCTTAACTATATAGGAAACTTTATAGCAACGTTCTAGTTTACTTTTATAAGCCTAGAAGCTTCTATATAAATCGCTATAGCGTTAGGCTGTACCTTAAAGTACCTAGTATATTTACACTAATATTATTAACTAGTTCTATTAAAGTTAAAGCTATTAAAGTCTACAAGTAAATTAGTTTAATAACATTAAGTACTAGGTAAAAGTGCTATTTACTCTATAATTAAAGCCTTTAAATTACTTAAAATAGATAATATTAAAGAGCTACTATTACCTTATTTATTTTATAAAATGAATATAGGTTCTAGCTTTACTCTTTAATATATATCTCATTAGTAAATATAACTAATTATAATAACCTTTTTCTATAATATTACTTAAAAGTAATTAAATAGATAAGATAGTATAAGGTAAGGTAACTATACTCTATTATTTAGATATATAGCTCTAATAGCTTTACTTGAAATAGTAATAAATATAAAGATAAATAACTAAGTTTATCTCTATATTAAGGTAGCTTTTTACCAGAGTTGTGACAATCAAAACTACAAATGAAACTACAAATTTTTACCCCCTT
>MAVT02001640.1:0-11004 GCA_001702395.2 Diaporthe helianthi
TATAAATAGAGTAGGTTAAAAAGAGTGTTTTCTAGTAAAAAAGTAAGAGGTAAACCTACTATTGCTCTTCATAATTTCTTCTTTATCTACATTAACTATTAAGTTGGGCTTAATCTATTTAAAGTTCTTTAGCTTGTTAAAATATTAGTTAACTACCTTGGGAGTAAATAACGAGAACTTCGAGGCTTTTTGCTTTTTACCCAACTTTAAAATAATCTTTGGGTATTTTTTTTTAAAGCTATTAAGTTAATTCTTGCCTAAGGGCTAAGTATTACTATTTTCCTTAAGGATTAATATAACGAGGGAACGAATAAAGGAACTACTTGGTGTATAGTCTAATTTTTTTTGCTAAAGAATCCATTTGATGATATTTTTCTTTTAGTTACAAGAAAAACGTTGAGCAGGCTGCATTTGCTTATTTAAGGGTTTAGTGCTTTTTATTTGCTTTAATAGTGTAAACTTAGGTATGCCAAACTAGTTAGCTGCTAAATAGGGCGTAAAGCCTTTGTTTGTAATTGCAAATGCTGCATTGTATATCTAGGACTATTCGTAGTTCTTCAATTTACTATATAGCTTTTTTTTGGGCGCTATACTAGGTAATTGGGTTAGTAGTAGAGTAAAGAAGTAGACCTTAATTTATAAAAGTTACTATCTCGAAAGGTATATAATTGGTAGGGAATTCTACTAGGCTATATCGCTAGTAGACCCCGCAGCATACTATTTAACACTTGGAATGTGTAGATCTATTAAAGAGCTTTAGATTGACTATAAGAACTTCGTGATAACTGTAGAATTGAGTAAATAGGTGTAAGTCAAAGACCCTTACTTTGTGTGGCGTGGCCGAAATTTACGTGGTCCGAAGGTAGGGGTGGCCGAAGGTGGGTAGTCTACGGTATGTTGAGGATATCGGAGACTCCCAGGCTTGTGCAACGATTTACAACATTTGTGGCACCATGCCCAGCATCAACTTGCGTAGATGGCGACCCAGAGATCGCAATCTTGCCACCCTACGGAAAGCACCGATGGCCTCCCTGGCTGTCGTCGCCAATCGGCATCAACATGTTAGTTTGGACCCAAGTTGATGGTTAACCTGCAGTCAAAGCGGAGCCGACAAGACTGATCTCGATCTCTTGGCTATTCCTGGAGTTGGTGTTCTCGCCGCACTTTTCGTCGCGGCCAATCGAGCAACTCACCGGGCCAGCCTTGACACTCGACTCGGGAAGTTCATCCCGGAGTGAAACCCCAAATGGCCTACAGGGTTTGAAGGCTGATAGCCACATCGAAGGTCGCCCTCGTCGTTGCTATACGTATGCGGTGACAACGGGCAGTAATTACCTCGTGATTGATGCAACTTTAGTGTCTACTATTGATGTCCAATGCAGCATTTACAGGTGCCGGAATCGACCACGGTGACAGGCCCCTGCGGAGAAGACTTCCAACGTTGGCGGTAAAAGCCGGTGCTGTTTAGTATCATAACATTCATTTGAGGCTGTTGATGTCTGAAAGCGAATCACCGCGGAGTGCTTTGACGGGAAGACCCAGACAGCTGGCGTCCGGCCCCAAAGGAATCCTATGGTCTCCCAGTGGCTAGTCATCATCAAGGGCATCACCAGGGATATCATCCCAACTTCATACAAAACCTTGACAAGGCCGAAGACACCGAGAAGCTCGAGCCGTCGGTGCGCTCAAGAGAAATGTCGGCCAGATGGCGTCAGTCATAAATACCAGGTAGGAACATCGAATGGACGGACCCGTCGACTGGTGACTGAGACACGCAGCGTCGGGCGGCTGATGCCCCGAACACCCACACCCCTTCCATCCTTGAGATCTCAAACCTCCTGAGACTTGGTCCCCACGTTCCATGTACCTCAAAGGTAGCACAAAAAGTTCAAACCCACCACGGATCAATAAGATCCATCAATTTTCCGTCCAGCACGCGCAAAGTCGTAGTGAGCAACATCCACAAAAAGACCCTCCCAAGCCCCATCTACCAGGGGCGCAAACGCCCAGATGGAACCCAGAAGTCAGAAAATCCCTACCCTATGTCCCAGCCGACTTGAACGGCCAAGGAGGATCCAACAGGTTTTTACTGTTCAGCCGGCGGGATTTGAACCCAGGATCAATCACGGGGGCTTTCGTGCCCCCCGCTCTCCCGAATAGGCCATCCCGCCGTTGTTGATATCTGGTTGAATGCACTACTTCATATGGTGGAATGCGACTAAGATCGGACGATTGTGACATCAGTGTGTCCTGTGTGGGGGGGGTGTTTGGGGGGGGGGGGTGGATTGATGAACACCAGAAGACGTCCGTCGCTCGCTCGTGGTTTCCATTAAGTGCTTTGCGAACAAACGCTCAAGTCAATGTCCCCGTCCTCCTAGCTCACATGCAAGCTCTGACCAAAGTCTTCCCAAGCAAACATTCGAGACCCTCCCTCAACACAACTTGGTCAGCCAGTCACTTGTAGACCTCCGCAGAGCCGGTATGAACCAGGCCCTGCGATATTGCAACTAAATCGTCTATGGCCGCCCGCCGTTTGGTCATGTACAGATTCTACGCTGAACCATCCCGCTGGCCTCTGGGATGCCTCTTTTTTTAGAGTTCGTAAAAAGTGCGAGAGACATCTGGAATTGCTCAAGGATTCTAGAAGAAAGATCCAAAACATTTGTGACATTCAGGGAAGTCCAACGTGCCGAACTTCAGCAACGGGCACCTGGCATCACAACCTCATCTGCCACATCAGGAAGAGTACCTAGGTACTGGAACTGCAGACGTTGCTTCCAGAGCGACAGAGTTGAGTTCTGCTGACGGTGTAGGCTGTGTTTGGGGAAATGGAAAATTACCTCACAGAGTAAATATGTGAACAACCGAGGAGGCCCATTGATAACCATATGTGCATATCATGCAAGCCGAAAGTGGAATGTTCAAAGGTTGAGACAGAGGAATCAAGTCGCAGGCCGGTTTCAACACATCGTTCCAAGGGATGAAATTGTGAAGAATCAAAGTGGGGTATTTATTTGTGTCTCGGATTATCTACCTAGGGTTGCAGAACAAATGCTCTCACGTAATCGATCCTCGCCGAAGAAACATCAATCATCCATCCACCTTGTAGAATGTCCTGGGGGGTATCAAAATCATGTGTCTGTCTTGCCTTCATCCGCTTCCAGCCCCAAGAATAGCTCCTCACGCATGCGTCCCATGACCCCCTACTTGGACTCAGCCTCGGCCTTCTTCTGGATGTCGTGCTCGGCACCGCGCTGCTGGGTCTTGCCGGTGTCGTGCTGCTTCTGGTACTCGGCCTGGGCGCCCGTGTTGCCCGTAACGCCCGCGACGGCGCTGCCCACGGTGCCCGAGACGCGGTCTGCGATGCCGGAGCCGAGGTCTGACAGCTGGCCCTTGGCCTCCTGCTGCTGGCCCTCGAGGTTCTGCTCACGGCCCGAAGACTTCAGAGACTGTGGAGGGGTCGTTGTTAGTCTTTCACTTCCATCTAGAGCTGTATGGTTGGGGGGATGGCGTGAGGGAGGGGTGGGAGACAGGGGCGGGGGGGTTCATCGCATGGTGACAAAGCTTACCTCAGATCCAACCAGGTTGCCGACCGTCTCCTTAGCAGAGCCAACGGTCTGGTTGTAGCTGCCAGCATTGCGGTCGGGGTGGTCGCTGGTGGCGCCAGAGGCGGAGACGGTGGCGCCGGGCAGCTTGACGGAAGCCTGGGAGGCGTCGTGCTCGGCCGATGCCAAGTCCTTCTTCGCCTCGCCCTTGTTCTGGTCGGTGGTGTTGCCAGTCACGGCTCCTATCGCAGACTGAACGGTACCAGAGACGCTGTCGACGACAGCCTGGAGGGTGGAGGTGTTATCCTTGTTGGCAGACATGATGATGGTTGAATGATTTGGTAGTGTTTGGTTTGGAGAAATGGATTGGTCTTGTACACGAAGAGACTGGGATGTCAAGGTTTTTGTTGTTGCTTGTGTTGAGGTTTGTTGTTGTTTGTGGGTTGAGAGGGGATGGAATGCTGTGTTGATGAAGGAAGAGGGAGCACCTTTTAATATGTAGCCTGGCAACAACAAAAAAAGGCCCCGTCCTGTGTACCACCGTACCCAAGACAAGGCAGCCTCGTTTGCCCATTCACATGCACTCACTTACGTACCTTCTAACTGCTCTAGTTCCCCTCCTGCCTAGGAGCTCGTGAGACAATGCGTTCTCAGCGAGACCGAAGTGGGCGCCGCTTCTCAAATGCTTCTCAAACGGGAGGCGACAATGACGTCAATTGCGCCAGCTCTTTCACGACCAGGGGGTGACATCACCACCACTTGCTCCGTACACACACACAAACAAGCACTTCTCTTGTACAGGCAGACTGGCCCCCTACACTACAGCTTTGGGCACCAACCACCTGCTCTGGATCCATCACGCTACCGGTTCGCTCTTTCACCACAGGGCCACTCCCCCAGTCCCACGATGGAACGTGGGCTGGCCTGGATCCGTCGACGAGTATCAGCTGCCTGCCGTAGTGCAAAACACATACGTAATTGCGCGGAAAACCGACCGTGGCTGCCGTGTTGATGGCCGTGGGGTGGAATGAGGAAGGATCTCTGCTCTGTCGACATTTCCCATGTGTCAGTCTGGGATAGTGGACCACACCCCTTCAGCACACCTAACCCAAACAGACTTGACAGCGGGAAGTGGCAGATCATCTTTCTCACCACCCTCGGCGGACATGCATGCCTCCCACACCTGCCTTCAATTGCCGGCATAGGCGCATACGGGCCCATGCAACCGGCGGGCGAGTGTTGTTGACCCAGGCGTGAGAGAGGCACCAGCTCGCCATATTCCGCTACGAGCATACAAAGACATGTCATCTTGGCGCTGAAACGAGACCACCGTCCCGACCTTCGACTTCAAGGGCGAGTGCGGTAACCACTGCGTAGTATATTCCCGTGCTTGTACATGCCCGCCTGTCATATATCAGTCCATAGTGACGTGCTTCCTTCATGTATCGCTCCCGTTTGTTCATGAACTGCCATAACGCCTCAAAGTGAAGTTTGATGACCGTCGACGAAAATGTCGCGCGTCCCACCAAGTCCCGAACCATGGTATCTCCCAGTACAAGTATTTACAACATCCTGAAAAGAAACTAGTTTTCCACTTGCAACAAGTGCTTGGTAAAGCGCTCGGTTGCAGGCCATCAATGCTGGCTCCACTGGATGGTGTTGAGGTCAACGCCCTCCTGCACCAGCTCCCAGAGTGGGCTCAGCTCGCGCAGGAACGTCACCCGCTCCTGCACCGCCTTAAGGACGTAGTCAATCTCGCGCTCTGTGGTGAAACGCCCAATGCCAAACCGGATACTCGAGTGCGCGCTCTCGTCACTGTTGCCAAGGGCCCTCAAGACGTAGCTGGGCTCCAGCGACGCGGATGTGCAGGCACTGCCGGATGAGAGGGCGATGTCCTTCAGAGCCATGAGGAGAGACTCGCCCTCAACGTAGGCGAAAGATACGTTGACACACCCAGGGTAGAAATGGTTCGGGTCGCCGTTCTGGCTGGTGTGCTCCATAGCGAGCAGGCCCTTGAGCAGCTTGTCGGAAAGGTACTTCACGCGCTTTGTGTCGTACTGTTTGAAATGTCAGTCTTGTCCGAGATCAACAAAATTTGGGAGGTAGTAGACAGAGTCTGGGAGAGGGGTCCAAATCAGACAGGGTGCTATTTTCAACATGAGATTCCTTGTCACGGGAATTCAGAAAGCCATGCAAGTACAGCATATCATCAGATGGCAGGGGTAAAATAGGTTGGCATGCTCCAAACTTACCGACATCTCTTCGTAGGCGATGCGGCACGCCTCTCCGAAGCCGACGACTAACGGCGGCGCAAGGGTACCGCTCCTTAATCCTCTCTCCTGGCCACCTCCACTGATGATGGGGTCGAGCCTGACGCGAGGCCGTCTCCGGACATAACAGGCCCCAATGCCCTTGGGTCCATAGATCTTGTGTGATGAGATAGACATCAAGTCAATGTTCATGGCGTTGACATCCAGCGGGATCTTGCCGACGGCCTGCGCGGCATCTGTGTGGAAAAAGACCTTGTTGTCCCGGCAGAGCTTGCCGATCTCCTCAACGGGCTGGATCACTCCGATCTCGTTGTTGACGGTCATGATGCTGACAAGTGCCGTTTCGGGCTTGATGGCGGCCTTGAGCTCATCCATATTGACCAGGCCGTTGTCCATCACTGGCAGGTACGTGACCTCGAAGCCCTCGTCCTGCAGATGCCTGCAGCTGTCCAGGACGCACTTGTGCTCGGTTTGCGTGGTGATGATGTGCTTCTTCTTGCCAGATCGGCCGAAGAATCTCGCCACACCCTTGATACTCATATTATTACTCTCGGTGGCACCGCTGGTAAAGATGATCTCCTTCGGGTCGGCACCAATGAGCCTGGCAATGTGCTCTCGCGCGTCCTCGACTGCCTTCTCACTCTCCCACCCGTAAGCGTGTGTTCGGGAGTGTGGGTTGCCGAATACGTTGACATAGAAAGGGAGCATCGCATCGAGTACGCGAGGGTCGACCGGTGTGGTAGCCTGCATGTCGAGGTATATCGGCCGTTGACCCTCATCCATCAATGTGGCTTCCTTCAGGACCTCTGTCCGGAGTCAGTCTACCAGTTGGCGCGAATACCGACGGATCCGGGAGCTCTTACCTGCCATGGGGCTGACGAGCACGTTCCCATCCTGCTGTCCCCCCATCGCCAGACCCGAGTTCTGCAGCGCCGATTTGTCCAGGCGTATCGCAGTCTCAATCTTGGTGTCTGCTACTTGTGCATTATCTCTCTTAGACTCGGTGACATAGCATCGCCTTGAAGCTGCAGTCGTCTGTGGGAGAGCTGTCGTGAACGCGACCTGGGGTGTCAGCGACGCCCTCCGGAGTGAAGCTGATAATGATGCGTTCTTGGAGGTCAGGCGAGATGCCTGCCTGAGAGCCGATGATCCAATACCGGACATCGTGGGCTGTGGGTGGTGTGTAGGTGGGTGAGGAATGTTTGTGGAAAAAAAAGAGGATGAACGGAGAGGGGCGACTTGGAGTTGCTCAATCTGATAATTTTCTCTGGTGAGGGGACGCTTGATGATTCAGTCGGAGAGCGGCAATTCCACGGTGATCGGACCTAAGATCTGATAAACTGTAGTGTGTGAATGGCTGAAACGGTCGATTTGGTAAGCACTAATGGGTTAAGGTCCCACTCTAGCTGTGTTGGGCTTCAAATGTTTCCAGTGCCCGCAGTGCCCGCATTCGTATGCGGAATTTCTGCGAACCACGGGGGGCGAAACCGGCTCCTCGGACCCGCCGATTTGGCACCAGGACAGATTTGGGCAAGGAGCTTTCACAAGTTGTGTGATGCACACTGGATACATCGTCAGTTGGTGTGATTTCCATGTATTTCGACAACCAAATAATCATATACCACAATTTTGGTCTTCAGAATTGGGCTGGCAAAGGACTGCTACCAAGAGGAACAAATCGAAACGGTGCGGCAGCGGCACGGTTGCACGGCACAGCTAGCCAGTCACATAGCTCTGGCCCGAAGGTACGTACCGATACGTCGGACGGACAGGAACAAGCCAGGCGATGACGCATGTCCACTCTGCCACCATGCCCCACCGTCTGGGCACTGACGTTTTTGGTCGTGTGCCGGGGCGTGGCAGTGAAGAGAAGCTGCTGGATGAACAAGAAGACCTACCTGACTTGACTTGATTGTGACCCGAATTGGGAGCTGCCTGACCTGACTTGGCCGAAGTTTGGATGAAGAAACGCATCGTAACCACCAATCCTCATTTTCACCTCTCTTACCCTACAGAATATCGCCACATTAGCTGATTGATCACTTTCTGTGCCCTTCTGAAATATCTGCGACCACCTACAAAGCACCGACGCCGTCTCCAAAACCCGCCCGCAGCGCAAGTAACTCGAACCCGACGATCCCGCGCGACCTCGGCTCCGGTCTCTGTTCGACCGGACCCTCATCTGACCCTTTCCCTAGACTTGCTCTCGGACTGGCGATGCGCTACGACCTTGGCCACAGCCCAAGATCCTGAGGAGGGAGCAGCGAGCTGACAGGTGCCGGCACAGCCACATTGCCGCCGTCACCAAATTCCTTTTTCTGACTGCCGCAAAGTCATTACTTCCAAGGTTGCGAGACAGCCACCTCCAACACCAACAAGAAGCATCATCACCTCCGCGGGCCACTCACGCTGGTTTCCCCCGTTCAACGCCATCCACCGCATCCACCACATCCACCACATCCACCAGCACCAACACCCTCGCTGCGATCGCAACCACCATAATACCCCACAGCACCTACCACGAATACTACACACACGTAGCCCACTAACCTCCACCCCCCACCCGATCGCAAAGTGTGCATAGCCATAGTGCGAGGCAGGCGCACCAGACTCGGTAACAATGAGCTTTCGGGGGTTCTCAAAGAGCATAACGCGGGTCAGTCATGCCCACGAGCGATTCACCACTCGCATCCCACATCTTTCCCCCTTTCTACAGATGTCGCTGACCTGTGCATCCGGTAGGCACCGCAAACGTTCAAGCACAAGTTCAACATTGGAGAACACACCAAGGATGCCGTCTACATAGACTCGGAGCGGCGCTTCCAGGAGTTGGAGACCGAGACCAGGAAGCTGCACGATGAGAGTAAAAAGTACTTCGAGGCCATCAACAGCATGCTGAACCACCAGATCGAGTTTTCCAAAGCAATAGCCGAGATCTACAAGCCCATCAGCGGGAGGATGTCCGACCCAGACTCGTTGGTGGTCCACGCGAACCCCGAGGGCATTCAGGCATGCGAGGAGTACGAGGCTGTCGTGAAGGATCTACAGGAGACCCTGGCGCCCGAGTTGGAAATGATAGAGAGTAGGGTTATCCGACCAGCCAACGAGCTGACAGACGTCATCAAGATCATCCGCAAGCAGATCGTAAAGCGTGAGCACAAGAAGCTGGACTACGACAGGCATAAGGCGACCTTGAAGAAGCTGCAGGATAAGAAGGAGAAGTCGATCAAAGAC
This sequence comes from Diaporthe helianthi, assembly GCA_001702395.2. Taxonomy (NCBI): domain Eukaryota; kingdom Fungi; phylum Ascomycota; class Sordariomycetes; order Diaporthales; family Diaporthaceae; genus Diaporthe; species Diaporthe helianthi. Next base: position 9,050 of record MAVT02001640.1, read on the forward strand.
GAGAAGGCCATGTGGAAGGCCGAGAACGACGTCGAGGCAGCGACTCAGGACTACAACTACTACAACGATCTCCTCAAGGACGAGCTGCCAAAACTGTTCCTGCTGGAGGCCGAGTTTATCAAGCCGCTGTTCCAGAGTTTCTACTACATGCAGTTGAACATTTTCTACACGCTCCACGAGAGAATGCAGCGTTGCGACATTGGCTACTTCGACCTGACCCTGGATATCGAGGAGGCCTTTCACCAGAAACGAGGCGACATCCAAGAGCAGGCCGAGAAGCTGTCCATAGTCAAGTTCAAGTCAACCGGGCAGAGGAGGCCGCCCAAATACCAGCCGAAGCCAGCGGCGCTCGATGGGAACCGACCGGCCGGCCTACTCACCCAAGGCCCGACAAGCCCGACACCTTCGGCATCCACAGCTGCAGCCCCTTCAGTACTCAGCGCTGCGTCACCAGGGCTGGGTTCCGCGACCCCAGGGCTCGGGTCTGTGACGCCTGGTCTTGCGTCCCCGTCCGCCGCCACCCCGACCAAGATGGCATTCCACCAACGCACACAGAGCGTGGAGAACCCGCCGCCGCCCTACTCGGCCGGGCCGACCTCCCCAACACTGACGAGCCCCAAGTCGGCGTCCCTGGCCGCGGCGGTTGCTGCCAAGTCCAAGCCTCCTCCCCCGAAGCCGAAGCCTAGTAGGTTGAGTGCGACGCCGGCGGCTGAGACAGTGACGGCACTGTACGACTACTCGGCGCAGGCAGAAGGGGACCTGAGCTTCCATGCCGGCGATGTCATTGAGATCGTGACCAGGACGCAGAATGAGAACGAGTGGTGGATTGGAAAGCTGCACGGAAAGCAGGGACAGTTCCCAGGTCAGTACAGGGCCGTTGTTTCTTTTTTGCACCTCGATGGGGATGTTTAGACGGACAAATTACTAACGAGCCTCTCTTCCTTGCAGGCAATTATGTACAGCTGGGTTAAGTGAACGACCGGAAATCTGGGTCCACGATAGCTCCGTCTTGCCCCTTAAAGGAGCACCGCGGGGCCCCTGACATGGTGGAAATAATTGGATGGAACGATGGGCGGCCGACCGCCCCGAACGATCGTTTTGTATGGAGTACAGAAAAGGATAAAGCATACAGGGTGTCCTTCACACAATACCCCGCAAGTGCACTTTTGCCTTTTTGCCATTTCATTTTTGGTTCCTCGCTGCCAGCGGCGTTTGGTTAAGAGAAGGTGGTGGGGAAAGAAGAAGCATTTTCATGGTATCTGCTTTCGGCCGGCCCAGCCAGCCTAAATTCACCCCTACCCTACCGTTGTGGCCCTACTGAGGCTTTCCAGCGTGGGGGATGAGACGTCTCCTTCGCGGGCGGGACAAGGAAGAGGATGAGAAAGTATGCGGCTTGGTCTGTTTTTCCACCATTTTAGATAGGGCGAGGCCGATACGCTGGGCTGGCTTGGGCTGGCTTCACGTTGGGAGAGAGGCCACATACCTACCTCTTTAGCCTACCTAGGGAGAATCCATTCAAGGCGATGTGTTGCCGCCCGACTATTTACCACCTACCTACCTATCCCCCCTTGTTCACGTTCTCTCTAGCTGGATTCCCTATCGTTCTCCCTGCCCCGTGACGTGACGGAAGGCAGCCTTATTGTGCATGGGTCCAGATAGTCCTGTGCGGTTCGCCGTGTAACAGATCACCGGAGGAGCATCAATTGTTTGGGGGCCGTTTCGGCCACCTGCATGGCCCGGTGAATGCCTAAGTAGGTACCTAGCAGCCTAGTACCTACGAAACCCCCCCCGGCTTCGGTCATGTGCTTTTGGACGGAATCATTGGCAACGGACCCCAGTGCCAGGCCGAGCGAGGGCCACGGGACTTTAAGTTGCTGCCCGTTGGTGGATTCGACGTGCATCAGGTTGGAAGGAAGCCTTGATCCAACAAAACCCGCCGCCCCCCTCCCCCCCCC
>MAVT02001641.1:0-10998 GCA_001702395.2 Diaporthe helianthi
CCCCCTACGCCTAGCGGCGTAGGGGGGCATCCGAAGGTCAGCCCCCCGGGTACAGTGTTGATGCGAAAAGCTTGGGACTTTCAAGATCCTTCCAACCGGGGGAATGTGGGTTCGCCAGAACTTGAGACGAAAGACAAGAGCAAGACTAGGGAGCGTCCCGATCGCTCGGGACCTGGGGGGATTCAGGTGAGACGAGGGCACGAAAAAGCATTGGATGGGAAGCCCCGAGTCTCTGCTAGAGTTTAAGGTAAGGGTTTCTCACGTGGGGGAGTGATCCCGGGGAACAGAGAGAGAGAGAGATACGGAGTAGAGGAGAGCAGACCACAATCGGCCGTCCCTGATGCACCACGGGTTTCCTGTTTCCCTGGTTCTGAACTTCCTGACTACCCGACTTCCCAGGCTGGTTCTATGTACACCACTAGGCTCGGGAATCCAGAGCTGGGCGTGGTGGACCGTCGGTCGACTCTCTCGCAACGTCGCAAGCGATCCTTTTCCCCCTCTTTTCCTCTCCAGAGTGCCGAAAAGAGGCAGTGCTTCCCTGTCGGAAGGCTGGATCCTCGTTGCTCCCCTTTTACGGACAGCACGGCATGAAAATTCTAGAATTTTCCAGGGTTTGCTGAATCCACTTTTGAGCGAGGGGGAAGGAGGGGGGGAGTGCCCTGGCCTGGCAGCTGCCTGGGAAGACGAGAGACACAGAGGAACTGCACAAGTAGCGGTGATGGAGATATGCGCACGAACGACGCCTCAGGCAATTCGACTGGCGGCAGTATCCACCATGCGCAGATAGGCGAGTTGTCAGATCCGAGAGGCCGAGGCGAGGCAAGCGAGGCAAGCGGGAGTGCAGAATTTGGCTGGCCAGGTCTTTCTTCCCTCTCTCTCTCTCTCGCTGCTGCTGCACTATCAGACTACACTATGTACCCAGGTTCCTTGGCAGGCTTTTGAGTGTGTACCTAGGTATGTAGGTAGTGTAGGACAGGCAGGCTGGCAGGCTGGTGGATTGCGGTGTAGGGGTCCGTCCATCTTGTGGGTCGTGGGTGTTCGCTCCGAGTGGCTGTCGTTGGTGCATCCCATGACAGGGGGGCTGGAAAGGGAAACGAGGGCAGGGCCAGCAGAGGCGAGCCTGACCAGTTGGAGACACCCTCCCGCCTTCTTTCTAGAGTGCCAGAAGTGCCCACCCCACAGGGAACTACCGTAGGGCCGTGTTCCCAGTTTTTGTTTCATGTTTCAGATTCTCCCGTCGTGATGGCATGTTTCAAGACTGCTCTATGTCTGCGGCTGTGACTCACCTCGTATGTGGTGGGGGTTATGCAGGCTTGCCTGATGCGTGCATTGCATGTGTGCATGTGTGCATTCGTGCATTCGTGCATTCGTGCATTGGTGCCTCGCTGACGGCGGCGGCGGTGAGTTGGCTTGTTCTGTTTTGTCAAAGGCCTTGTCTACAGTAACACACCAGCAGACCAGCCACACCACCAGCCTGCCAGGTCCATCACGGATGGCCCGAGAGGGGAGATTTGACATTATGCAAAATCTTGGAAAAGTGGACAGGCGCGCCATCCGAGACAACGGGCACAGTAGGGCACACCGCATCATCAGCATTCAATGTTCATCAATCAGCATCATCATGTCCATGTCTGCTGTAGTGTGCCAGTGTGCGTGGCTCAGTGTTCGTGACCCTGAGACTGAGACCCGATGGCTGACCGTAAGAGAGGCGAGACAAACTCTTCCCTGGTCAGGCTGATATCCACAATGCAAGATAGGCTGTAGTACAGTGTAGACCCAATTGTGGAGGCTGGGGCTGGGTCTACACTATGTAGTCTACACACTACCTTACTTAGTATGTTGTAGACTAGGAGAGGGGGGGAAGGAGGGGCGAGGATCAAGAGAGTCATCGTCTATCGTAGCACTGCATCCGCATGAATGATGACGGAGCGGGCACACGTCGTCAAAACTTACTCCGTACCACAGCACAGACCTTACATGTAGTCCACGGCGCCGGGTCGCCGATCCAAGGTTACAACGCGCCCGAGACACGACCAGGTGAGCGCGTGCTCGCTGCCCAATCCCAGAGGGGCACGGTTGGGGTAGCGAGCAATTCTCGTGTTTCTGGCAGTCTGGCTGTCTGGTCAGCTGCGAGGGTTTTGGGAGTGTTGTGTGCTGGTGGTGTGTTTGCTATACCACAGTAGTGTAGTAGTAGTAGGCCCCATCGCCCCGTTCCGGTGTCACGGCTGACGATCTCTGAGGTGATCCGGGTACTGTAGATCTTGCCTTTTGGGTGGATTCGATTGGGCTGGCAACTGGCTGTATGTACAGTGTGATCTGTACACACAACGCCGTGGACGACAAGACAGATGGATTGCTTGGTCGGAAGATCAAACCACCAGTCCGACCCCGGTGACGATGAGCCGGTATCGCTACGCGCTTGCTTGTACTGTTAATTCGGGTGAGGCTGTGCTAGGATGAGGCTTGAGAGACTTCAGGACACGGCATCTTGGAGATCCGATTTGCACACTACACAGTCTCGTAGGGTAGGGCAATTTCAGGAGCCGCCAGGCTGCCCAATAAGACTGCCCAACGGCTGCCACTCCTCATGAGCACAGCCGAGCCACCTGACCACCGCGCGCTTCTTTGACGTTGCCGACGACACCAAGCGATCATACACGCGAGATTTGATCTCCCTCGCGTTATCATGCCATAGCAGTATATCGTGCTGTGGCGGCCAGGCAACCACAGGTCGCTTAATGTCAGCTGAGCGAGGGTCTTATTAGACGCCCTTGATGGGAGAGATTGATGATTTTGTCTCTACCTAGGTAAGTACTTTGGTACTTGTCATTCTACACTAAAGTTACTAAAAGTAATAAGCGTCACTTCGAGCCGTCACTTGCCGCAGTGTAATCTCAATAGCCGCCCGCCTGCCCGCCCGCACAGACATGTCTGTCCGACTCTCAGTGCTGCCCTGCATTTTTGACGTTGGAAACTCCCGATCGCACAAAGCAATCTGTTGTGGCGCTTAAAATAGTAAGCGCGTACACAAATATCACTGCGATATCTCAAGCTTCCATGACTTCCATGACTTCCATGACTCCACGGAGATGAACATTGAACATATTCCTCATTTTTTTTTGGGGGGGGGGGGGGAGGGGACCCGGTTTACTAATCTGCTAATGCCGATACTGCACCTGCACCTGATATGGGGACTGGACTGCTGTGGACATTGGCGCACTGCGGCCTGACCAGTGCCATGAGACAGAGCCTCAAACTGCCCGGCCAACATATTGGGCCTGGTTGTCCGGGGTCCAGGGGTGTCTGCCACTGTAGGTACCTAGGTAGATACCTAGGTAGGTACCTACAGTGTCTGAGTGTCTGGGTGTGTTCGCCAGGCCTGAAGCCAGCCAACCAGCCCAACTTGGCAGTTGGTCAGCAACCAGAGGGCGAGTGACAACTTCAGGGCTAGGGCTGTGGACCTCAGCTCCCCGCATCATGAGACAACACGCTGCCGCCGGGTCACAAGCTCGCGAAATTGCCTCATCAATGCAGGCCATGGAGTGACGTTGCCACGCTGCCAGTGTACGCAATACTGTAATAATTAAGGCACCACAGAGGGGCCATTAGGATTCAGAAGTCGCTCAGTATCCGTAGTCCCACTCACGATCAGGGCCACCGGAGGGCCGGCAGACAGGCAGACCAGCAGGGCAACCGAGGGACCTCGGGAGGGGCTGGGTGCCCATTACTGTGTAGTCTATCAGTCAGCAAGTGCCAGCTGGCCTGGTGAGGGGTTTGTCTCGGCTCTCGAGGGGTCATGATCATGATGATGATGACGATGATGGTCATTTTCTTGATCATGATCAAGGCCGGCCGAGGTCGAGATTTGGACGGAAGCTGTCCGCGTGCTGGCTGCCGACTGCAGTGGTCACGTTCTCGACGTGTCTACAGTTTCTAAAGTTCTGCAGCACTCGAGCCACCCATCGCATCACGTCTTGTTTGTGCCCAACGGACCAGAAACGCGTTCCTCCACGCGCTGCCACGGTCGCCCGGGTGTTCGCCACCTCACGAACCAGCGTCTGTCTGCGAGAGCTGTCGACGGGACCCGAGCCGGGCACGCCAACGCTGGGCTTGGCAGCTAACAGTATCTTCCTAGGTACCTAGGTAGGTAGGTAGGTAGGTAGGTATGTAGCAGTTCAGCATTGTGTTCCTGCGACAGACTGCCATGTGTCTATTTTGTGAGTCATAAACGCCAAATGGCACCAATGCAGGCAGGGCTGGATACCCGCATGCAGTCCCACCGTCCACGAGCCACTTAGCTTCCAGAATGGCACTTGGACAGACACGACCCCAGGACTTGCTAACTTTTAGCTCCCATCCCATCTTCCCGCGCTCAACGTCGATTTAATTCCCCCTCCAGAAGGCAGGGCTGGCAGGAAGGCAGGAAGGCAGGAAGGAAGGGAGCACCTGGGTACCTGCGAGCCTGCGAGCCTGGACCAGCCGGCAGGCACACAGGCAGAACTGGTAGACAGGGGACACCAGCTGTTAGGCTTGCAGTAGTGCAGCAACCTTGCAGGACCTGGCAGGGTTGTCGACCTCATGTCGTTCCTTTTCCTCTTCGACGTCGTGACCGGGGGCCAGCTTTTTCTCCCTCGCATCCACACCGCGTTCTCCCACCGTGGCTCCATCTGGGCTGTTTACCGCCTCTTCCAATGGCCTTCCAGGATCGCATTTTTTTCTTCAAGCCCAGCCAGGTCTTTGCAGTCTGTACTGTGGTACCCCGGCCCCCCCCCAGGGCAGACGACATTGCTGGTGTCCCCGAGGTACTTCCGTCCACACCGTCCCAGTATGGGCTGCTCGTGTACTCATCCGCGCCTTGGCGGGTCCCGTGGTCGCCGGCCGACAGACCACCACACATGGACCGCCAAAGTCAACAACTCTCTCTGACGAGCCTACCTCAACGTCGAGTGACATGCCCCGGGGTGATGGGCTACCTCTGAATTCGTGTGTTTCAGGATCATTCTGGGTCTAGCAATCACAGCAGCCGCGCTGCTATCTCGATTCTCGACTGTGCCCGGCTTGGGCTGCCGGGGCTGCCGGGGCTGCTTGGGTAGCCGCAGCAGATGCGCCTCGTACCGTCGACGGTCGTACGGAGTACCGTCGTACCCTTTCTCTGTATACTTTCCAAGTCTCCTTGTCCCCGGTCTTCGACTCTGCTCTGCCGGTCTGCTACCACGGTGCCTGGGTGCTTGGGTCATGGGCAAGTCCCGAGGGCCCCACTCCCGACTTATACACGCCTCGAGTCGGCTGATTGCGCGTCCGCGCCCATGTCCCTCCTGTCCAGGTCGGCTTATGGTTCCGGACTTCTCAACATAGGCCGCGAGACCTGACCTACCCAAGTAGGTAGGTACTTGTTTTGAGCCGCCTCTGGTCGACCGCTCATTTGGGCAGTTCTCTAACCAAGATTTAAACATCTGGCACATCCCCCCCATCGATGCCGCTTGTGTTGCTTCATCCCCCCATCCTTTCTGTCGCATCTCTAACCAGTGTTATTGAGGTCTTCCTCGGACTTCACTCACACCCATTCATCCCCCTCCCCCCCCCGCCTTGAAACAATCTTTCTTTCCTTCAACATTTGTTAGAGAAATAGGCCCAGGCCGGCCGTTTGATACGTGACCCGCCTCTTCAGATCGCTTCACAGCGACTCTGCGCCTACACCTACTCCCTTCTTCGCTCTTGCTCCCCATCCCGGGACTCGACTGCATCGACGCCAACGGAGCCGGCCTCCCTTGTTGCAGACTCAATTTTCCCATTTTCAAATTATAATTTTGCTGTCGTGTGTCTCTCCGACACGCCGACTCTTGTCTGCTCGACACCATGTCCACGTAAGTTGCCTATGGCCCACAAGATCATCATTCTCAACCGTGGTAGCTGACACTACTGCTCCCTACAGTCTGGCAGGGGATGTTCAATTCGACTTCACCTTTCCGTGTAACCCAACTACACCCCCCAACTTCAGCTTCGACTCTTCCCTGTTGGAGGTCCCTTTCACCCACAACCATGGCCATTCTGGTCACTCTCGATCAGTCTCGACCGTCTCCAATGGGTCCTCAGTCTACTCCTTCGAGTCGTCGCCATCCGACTCGATCGTGAGCACCAGCACACGCAGGACCACGCCCTCGCGGTCTCCCATCCGCACTCATGGCCCCATGCTGCTGCCCAAGATCCGCTCCCAGGATCAGAACATTGTGCCAAATGCTGTCCCCCAGCCCCAGGCAAGGCCCTCCAAGCGTGCAAGGACCTCACCGGCGCCGGCGCCAGCCCCAGCCCCAGCCCCAGCCCCAGTGGCCAACAGGAGCGCCTACCGCCCAACACACCAGCGCAGCTACACAAACCCCGAGACCATCAGCTACAACCCTGCCCCGGTCGTATCTGCTGCTTCGTTCCCTTCGACGCTGCCACAAGAGTTCAACTCGTCCAGTCTGCTATGCTCCCCCGTCATGTTCACGGATGCCGAGTACACCCCAGCAACAACAACGTCGACACTGGACAACCGTGCTCAGCGCGCCTCGTCGTGCAACCTGGACGAGGTCACGATTGAGAAGTATGGCTTCCCAACATACCGTCAGATGCCCGCCTACGTACCAGCCGCCGGGCAGGCGACCGCTCACTCGGGCAGCCCCACGCCAACACCCCAAGCCAACCCGGCCATGTTGCCCGTTTCCACGCCAGCGGACCTGACGGGCCTTCCGGCCCCATCCTCTTACTTCCCGTCTTACCAGCAGCCTTATACCTCGCGCGGCTCCTCGCCCATGGCCCCGGCTGCCAGCCTCACTCCTGAGCCTCAGCCCACTGAGCAAGTCCAGGTCCTGCAGCCGTCAGCCTTGGCCCCCGCCCCCACCACAACCCTCCTCAACTACCTGACCACGACCAACCCCGCGCCCAGCCTGGTCCACTCCATCGCCTTCCCCCTGAGGGATCCTCAAATCAAGCACTTCTGGTGGGACGTCAGGCAGGTCCGGCCATGGACCTCGTTTAACACCTCCACCATCATGTCGCTCGCTGGCGGTGCTGCGAGCAGTCTCCTCACCTGCCCGGTGCCTGAGAGCTTCCTGCCCGGCCCCACGAGCTCGCAGCGTCACCCTGAGACGGAGCTGGCGCTGCACTCGATCTACGCCAACTGGTACCTGCCCAGACTCAACGCCGCGCTGGCCCTGTCCTCGAACCGCCCGGTCCAGCTCAGCGTGCCATCCAAGTCGGGTCCCCACGCCACCAAGGACACGGAGCAGATGTTCGTCGCGACCATGGCAGGTGACGCCAGCTCTGCTGCGGCCATCTTTGGCGGCAAGCCGTCGGCCCGCGTCGTCGGGCTGGTCAAGTCATTTGACCGGTTCAACACGGGCATGCGCGTCGAGGGCAACGTCAAGAGGGTCGAGTACCTCAAGGGCCTGGCTCACCTGCACCACGTGATGCGCGAGCACGGCTGCCGGTACGGCTTCATCCTGACCGAGATCGAGCTCGTGGTCGTGCGCAACGGCCTCGAGGGCACCCCACACTTCGGCTTCGTCGAGGTCACGAGCTGCCAGCTCGGCACGACTGCCAGCGACCCCATCGACCTGACCAGGGACGATGACGGGGACGATTCCGGCAGCAGCCTGCCCATGACGGCATGCCTCGCCCTCTGGGGCCTGTGCATGCTCGCAAGCGACGAGCCGCTCCCCGAGGGCCACGCCCCGGCACGCTCTGAGATCGGTGCCCCCGCCGAGGGCACGCGCAAGAAGGCCCTGCCCCGCGACACCTGGATGCCTCAGCCCCAGCTGGCGGAGAAGAGGGAGGCCAAGCGCAGCCGCGGCTGGGTCTTCCCCGAGGACGCTGTCGGGCGCAAGGAGCTCGGAAAGAGGGGGGTCCGCTACGGCAGCGCCTGCTGACCAATCAGGGCTGGGCCCCGATTCAGCGGACTGATGTGAGGTGTGGAAGAGATTCTGGGGATATTTCTATGATGGGACGGGGTAACAGCCTCCCTTCTCTTATTTTGAGATGATGACTGTATCTACGATTTGATGATGATTATAATGTGATGATGGAACCTATGAAATGGAGAATATGAACATACAACTTACAAAAGTACCTGGGTCTATGGCTCGTGCGTTTGTCTTGACTTTGTTGGGGGTGGTAGGGGGCGGCGGGAGGCTCTGCTGGCTTCGAGGGGACTTGGGTCATTGGGATAGATGGACTTTTGGTCGCCGGAGTGTTGAGCTTGGACTCGCTGGTCTGGTCCTCGCTGGGTACATTGCCCCATTACACTGCTGTTCTTAACAGGGTTACTCTGGACGCATCCATGCTTTGAATCATAGTGGCGCTATTCTAGTAACTCCAAATATTTCGTCTACAATTCTGGTGCTGCCTTTCAATCATTGATCTGCTGAAATCGTTCTTGACATGTACATCATCCACCCAGATGTACCGTATGTATCAAATATATGTGTCCACTGTCGCTGTTCTATTATCCCTTTGGCTTGGATCTTGAGTACCGCGACTTGTGCCATCCTGGAATCCAGCATCACTAGACCCAAAGCACAGCACCTTGGGTAGACCCCGTGCAATTATAGCTTCAAAGTTCATTATTGATACCGGAACGAGGGGACTCCTGTCACCGCGGCACAATACTTTTGTCTCGGTGTGCCTTCCCTGGAATTTTCTGCTTGTTGACACTGGCGTGTCTCTTATTCAATTACCGCCAGACAAAGTAGAGCACTTTGGGGCTTCCTCCATAGTCCAGGAACATGAAACTACCAGCTCAGACCCCAGGGACGTCAGCTTGGTCGATAGGTACCGTTGCCCGTCGGCCGGCGAGAGCGGTGTTTATGGTGCCCCACGTGAGGAGGAGCAGCGGGCAATGGGCATCCATGGATGCTAAGAGGCCAGTGATACATAGGTGGCGACACTTATCATGGATAGGTATTGATAGGCCGGCGCAACATCAGAGCCACAGAGGTCACCATTAAAGCCAGCCCATGGCGACCGCAGATCTGAAGGACATCATGACATGTCATAAGTAGCAAGATAGGTATGAGGACTATAAGACATCTAAGCATAATCCTGACTTGGGACAAGGGGCCCAGAGCTTACCACCTAGTGGGTTTCCATGCCCATGGAAACCCACGCCTGACAGCTTGAGGCTAAGTGGTGTTGTTCTTAATCCGTAGACGACCCGAAGGCGTACGGTCCCTCCATACAGTGGTAAACGCTCAAAGACCCAGCTTTTTAGTTTTAATTTTATTTCTACAAAAACGCAATGGCAGAAGACTGGGCACGTGGCCTGATTCAAATGTTGAAGAGCTTCTAAAGACGAATATCAACATCCCCGACATGCAGAGAAGAGGACGAATGAAGAGGCCATTTTAGAAGCCTACTATTAATCTTGAGTTGAAAGTGTGCACCAGCTAGACTCATTTCTGTCAAGAATTGGGTTTCTTTCAGTGCTGAGTGTACTAACATATTGTTCGAGTCTATTAAATACTCGTAGAGCTCTTTGACCCTAGGTGCTGGCCGCTTGAGGCGCTGCTACCTAGTCCATGGTGACAAGTTAAAAACCATGAATATGATTTCAGGGTAGATCCATGGGCTTGGGATGTATAGAGGTTCCCTAGGTAGATTATGAATGGCGATTGGACTCTTTTGGGCTGGGTTGTCGCCAGCTGCTGTATCAAGACCACACCTGGGCGCTCTAGAGCGCTGCCTCAATCAGCCGCCCTGGTGGGAGTTAGACACAATGCTGTGTTTTAATGGGGGGGGGGGGAAGACGGCTACTATGCATTTATTTACCTATTCACCTATTATTTATCTAAGACTACCTAATAATACCTTTAAAGTGACTAGAGCCTTTCTAATATAGACTACTATTTAGTTATTAAGTAGTTACTTATTTATTATAGTATATAAGTATAAGCTATAGTATTAATTTTAATAATATAACGTTTCTCTTTTATCAAAGTATTATTTAGTATAATAGGCTTTCTTATACTATAATATTATCTTTATATAGACTTATATATAAAAGTAGTTATAAATCAAAGTAGTTATAAGGATTAAAACTAAAAAAAAAAAATTTCTTTTTTCTTTTTTTCTTTTTTCTTTTTTTCTTTTTTCTTTTTTTCTTTTTTCTTTTTTCTATTTTCTTTTTAAAAGTTAATACTAAAAGTAAATATTAATAGCTAATAATATAAGTAATACTAAATTTAATACTAAAGTAATACTAAATTTAATATTAAAGTAATGCTTAAAGTATTACTTAAGTAGTTATAATTTAAAAATAAACCTAGTAAAAAGGAAAAAGAATTATTTATTTTCTTAGCTAGCTTATATTTTAAAATAAGAGTGCTTTTTTAAAAGAACTATAAGGAAATTTCTTAAGAGGAAAAAACCTCTTAAGTAGCTTTATTTCTACTTTTATAACTTTTTTCTTTTTATAACTACTTTTAAGTTCTAAAGTATATTTAAAGTTAATAAAGGACTATTTAAAACTAAGTATTTATACTACTATAATTATTAATTTAAAAAGATTACTGTAGTAATATTTATAAGCTTTAAGTTAATAACTAAGTAGTTAATTAATAATAAATAGTATATTAGTTTATAATAACCTTTATAATAGTATACCTTATAAGTATTACTAATAATAAATAACTAGTTATTTATTACTAGTTTCTTATAAAACTATTTAAATATACTAGTAGTAATAAGTAAGCTAATATATAATAAACGACTAAATAAGTAAGTAATAAGTAAGTTTACTAAGAAAGTAATTTTAGAAGTAAGTTTAAACTAGTATAGTACTAAGAAAAACTATTTACTAACGAGTAATTTAAATGTAAAAGCTAATACTAGTTAAGGGTAGTATACGGGGTAGTAGAGGGGCTCTAGTAGCGGATCCTTATAAGGGCCCTTATCGATAAGGCCACTAAACCTATACCTACTGCCTAGGCCCGTAGGGGTCGAGTCTTTCTTTCTCTCTTTCTT